>NJRP01000139.1:114266-132222 GCA_003063835.1 Aphaenogaster floridana | reverse complement strand
GCCATTTTGAATTTCAAAAATCGCCCAACGGCGTTTGAAACTTTACATTTGTACCTACAATTTAAGCACTTATAGAATATTTTTTGACAAAATTTGAAATGGAGAGATGGGGTGGCCCGGTTGAGAAAGAATGCCTCATATATATATATACATATATGGGGCGTTCTCTGTCAAAAAGACCACCATCCTTGCCCACTTCAATTTTTAAGATAAAGTGCTTTAAAAGGGCTTAAAATTTTCGTTGAAATAACCATTTTTCGATACCGTATGGCCTTTTTGAAAATTCAAAATGGCGGATCCAGAATCACGACTAGAATGGAAAAAGCCGACTAGAATCGAAAAAATTAATGATATCGTGAATAAACGTGCACTTTATAAGAAGCAATGATATAATATTACAGACTGATGTTCGCATCTGCTAAATTGTGAATATTCTAATCTAACAAATAAATGCAAAAACTAATGACAAGTCGATTTTAATGATCTAATATTCAACTTTATTCAGAAATGAATTTTTTCCCAAGATTAAGTGATCACTCTGGCATAAAGTTCGCCATTTTGAATTTTCAAAAAGGCCATACGGCATCGAAAAATGGTTATTTCAACGAAAATTTTAAACCCTTTTAGAATATTTTATCTCAAAAATTGAAGTGGGCAGGAGTGGTGCCCTTTTTGACAGAGAATGTCCCATACATATTATATATAAAAAAAAATCTAAAAAAAATTCTAGTACACTCTTTCAACATTCAAGAACACGAATCCACAATTATATGTTCCAAAATGTTTTTTATTTTTTTGTAGACGTTCGAATTTGTGAAGCAAAATCGGCCGAATACTTCAAAGAAGAAAAATCGCCTGACTCTTGAAATCCCCAGGTAATCTGCGGAGGGTTAAATGGAATTATAAATGCTCGACGAAGTATTTTATGCTGCTTTGCGCGATGCAGTTCGATAAATAGGATTAGCTATAAATACATATGTATATATACATATACATACATATATACATATGTTACTAGCATATACAATACGGAATATATTTACTGGTTCGCAACGCATTAACACGATCGCGCGAATATGTTCACTCCGAATGTGCAACAACCGGTTTGCGAGCTGATATGAGAAGAAGAGTAAAAGCGGGATATACGCGTCGATCGGCTTACAAGATCGCGTGATCGCCGTTGCGTGCAGCACGGGTATTCTTACGGATCGATTTTCCGTTTTTCATCTCGAGTTTTGTCGCAGAGGCATTACGCGACTCTCGATAACTGATATGGTCCCTGTGGTTGACGTAACAACGAATTAGATGTCTTAATCTTCGTAATTCGAAAAACTATATCTTTTCTTGTTTCTTTAATGTGACATTTATTTAATTAGGATTTTTGTATCTTAGTCGAAAGAAAGTACATTGTAAATCGCTGACGTAATTATATAAGTGAAAGTTGGAAACCGATGAAATATAGTAAAAGTGCAGTATTTTTTCTGACTTGCATAATATAGCATGAAGTAATTGTCACAAAAGGAAGAAAAGTGAGAAGCAATGTAATTAATTAAAATATTTCAAGTTACGCAATGTAAGCGAGAGAGAAAGAGAAAGAAAATGTGCATGCGCAGATTTTAGAAAATGGGAAAGAACTACACCTCCAATGTTACAAATAAACAGAACAAACAATTTTGTATCTACACTCTTATGCATAAACATGTTTAGATGATTCTCGTTATAAATATATCATTTCTAAAAGTGTTTGTAAATACGCAATTCTAATAAGTGCTGGTAAACAAACAATTCCTATCTTTACAAACGTATGGTCTTTGTGTAAAAACAAAAATACATCACAAAGGAAAATGCGCATGTAGCTGATAAAATTTTTTCTTAGAAATTATTTTTATATTTAACTTTAAGCGATAAGTAGATCGTCAAGTGTGTGCAAAGAGATAAATTTGGGGAAAAAGACCAAGAACGTTAAGCGCGACAGATACATGTTATGCATGGTAATGCATGTTCAGTAACAGCAAGTATCTTTTCACCGATGCAGACAGCGAGGGCGAGTGACTCATGGAAGAAAAACCTTACACGATTCCTCGGTTCCACTTGTTATCGTTACTCATACGCCGCGATACAGTCAGTCTTTGTCGCTATTTTTGTCCGCCCCTTCTCGTATAGCATAATAAAGACCGCGTCCAGCTTTATCGACGATTCACTGGATTCAAGCCACCGATCTCGACCTCGCGTAGCTTTGTGCGAGTCACTCGTGAAGATGTTACGTATTGTCTCGAGAAGCTACTTAATCCTGATAACGACGTCTATTTGTCCTCCGCGCGGAGATAAAAGGTGCGCAAACAGGAGACATCGCGACTACCGCAATGATTTTTGATCACGCTTCTACGAAAGCCGATTCAGAAACGTACTTTCTATTGCAAAAGCTATTTCTTAGTGTAAAAGTATTTGTATTTTCTACATTCTCAGACAAAACATTTTGTTTTATATCTTTATATCTCCTCGATCTTGTACGGACTGATAAAAAGCCGACCGAGTGGACGTAATAACAAATGTTCTTAGCACAACAAAAACTAGCTTGCGAACGTGATCGCTTAAAAACGTGTTTATTCCATACGACTTTATTCTTTCATAGGCAAAAAAAGACAAATGGAGTTAAAAGAAAAGATTTATGAGGACATCAGTTTTAAGTTGGAGAAACCACGTCAAGCAAAATAAAATGTAATTAAAACATTATGAGTATGTGGAGAACCTCTTCACGTATATCTAAAAACAAGCGTTGTACGATTTCATGCAGAGTTATCAAGACTGCCAGACACAAAGACGTCCTTCGATTTGTCTAATAGAATTATGACCGACTCTATCAAGATCGTAAAATTATTATCTTGGGAATTTCCGCTGAGAAAAATTCTACTCCAATTCCATTAAAAAATTGAAATAATCGTTGCAACAGCCGCTACTCTAAGAACGTGAGAAAATTAATCTAAATGTAATTTAACTTTAAGATGGAATTTATTTAAGTTAGATTAGAAAAATGGGTCAAACAACTGCTGTAACTGGAATTCTTGAAAAATCGTCTCTCTAATCTATTCATTTTTTCCCGTAAACATCGATATTTTGCGCAGATATTGCGATCTCGCGGAAACAATGTCGCGGATTTTATCGCGCGTATTTCTGATATCTCTCGGCAAATCGGGAGCGCGAGAAAAAAAGTAATTCAATAATTATCTATTGCGGCGCAAATGCGCGAATGTTGTAGAAACTCTCGCCAACTTGACGCATGAATAGTTAACGTCGTATTTGCATGTAAATTGTCTTAGTCGCGGCTCGTCCGCGCATTTCAAACGCCTATACACAACACGGAGATGTTATAACACATCATATTTTCCAACTTTTCCGCACAAACATCTGCTTTTCACACGTGGATTACAAGAATCGATTTAAGCATAAGGTAATTGTATGAATTATTAATCTGTCGGTATTGACTCGCTAAATTTTTGATGAATATATAAATACGACGAATATATAATTCCAGAAATTTAGCTTAATTTAAATAAATATGAAAACTTAAAATGACAATTCGAGATAAAATATTAATTAAATTAATTAATAATCGTTTGCCTAAATTTATTATTGTTTAAAATATTAATTTTAAAAAAATTGAATATTGCGCAAAAGTATCTAGATAAATTGTGCACGCGTAAGATCCTCCGATTCAGATACCCGCGTGCCCCGTCGAACAGGCAACGATCCCGACTTATTGTTAGAACCGTGTTGCGCAATTTCGAATATCATTGTTCCGACCGAGGAAGCAAATAAGAACTGTGTCGAGAGTACGGTGTGCCGCAATGCGATTTCGTTCGTCCCTAAGTAACTGGGACACGGCGAAAGGAAGAATGAGATTGCAGCGACGTTGCTAAGCTTTATGCCGACCGGTACACGTGGTATTTCGCAGTGGCTCACGGCTACCAAGAGGCACGGCGCTAATGGAGTCAGTGATCCGGAGACCTTGTACAGGAGGAACGGTCCGCTCGATAAAACTAGTTGCGCATCGCTACTATAGGCGAATACGGTATCGACATCCCGCGGGTCGAGTTCAGCGAAGCTCGAGTCAATCGATATTATTCCTATTCCGTCTTTTATATCTAATGGTTTCGATGGAAATTGTTTGCATTACTGAAACGACAGAGTTTCGAATTCTTCCTCCACGAGATGTTTCCGAAGTTATCTCGCATTCAATCTACATCGCTTTATCATTTTCCTATTTGGTTTTGATATTTAACTATTTTTTTTAAATAATCGTCAAAACTTAGATGGCTGACGAATACGCATAAGTATTCGTTCAATTTGAATCAACAATGGAGGAAAGAGGGAAATCGTTTATTCATATCGCGCTCGTAATAGGTAGGATCTCAAATCAAAGCTGAGAAATGTATAATAAATCGTACCCAAGTATCGCTTCAAACCCGACTATAATCTTCAAATTGGACTCCGCTAACTTTACGCGACAGTTGAGACTTCGTCCTCATTTCAAGTATAACGTCCGACTTTGTTTACTTTATTGAACGTTGGAGAATAGAGTGTATCAAAGGTAAAAGATTAATACGTAATATAGCGCAAAGCGATATCGGTGGCAGACGTTTTCCGAGAGAAAATTCAATCGCGATCGCGACATGCTTCCAGATTCCAGGACGATTCGATCGATCCCACATTTCTGATGGTTACGAGCATATAACGCGTGACATAACGGGGATGAGCACAGTTACGTACACACAGATAATACGCGCGCACATGCTTTCCTATAGTCGAGCCGGATCGCATAGAGAATACGTAGTGAAGTATCGATTGCATGAAACTGACCTTGTTACAGCCATAATTTATATAGACTCCTTTGAGCTCATCTTCAGTCGAGAGTTCCGTGTTCGGGCTGTTCGGCGGGCTCTTCGGGCTGCAAATTCAAGGAAACGACATGTTACGATCCATAAACGTTGCAGATCATTGTAAGCGGTAGCTTCCCGTCACGAAATCCTCCGACGCAGATCGTTGTTGCTTACGCTTATTTATTTAACCAACATTACTCGGCACTTATCTTTCGCTACGGTTTACTTGATCTAAAACTACGACGATTTTCCACGTGCTTTTTTTACAGACATTCGAAACGTTAAGTGATTAAAAGATATTCGGTACACTGAGAAAAAAAGGCTAGTAATAGTTATCAAATGTATTATCTTAAAAAAAAAACAATTCACCAAAGCATTTAGTAACAATCATCTAGGCTTGATTATTATTATCAAACTTTCTTTTCAGTGTAAAATATATTTGATAATTTTTTTTATAAAATGCTTCGAATAATAGAACTAGAATCAATCGATACATTAACCTTCCGGAGCTGATGATGGGTCTATTGAACTCATTCAATTATAAATCTCTTTGTCATCATTAGATAAAATAAACTTAGTATTCCTTCTCTTTTATACGAGTTATGTCATTTTGATTTCTTAAAATTAATTAATGCTTTCTAGTCAATATAAATTAAATGGGTTTCACTGATCCAGCGTCAGTAACTGTGTTACAGATTTTGACGCCAGCTTCGGAGGATTAAACAAATGCGTTAAAGTGAAAGTAAAATGTTCCATATTGACTTCGGTATTAATCGAAATCGCAAACATTCAACTAATCTTGGAATTATGTGCGTAATCTGATAAAAAATGTATAATATTTTTATTAGATTATTTCTAGAATGCAAAGTGGACACTTTATTTTCTCCGTATGCTCTCTTTTCGATTGACTTGCGCAAGAATTGCTGAGAAGTGTCGTCAGGTCGCTTATCACTGATTCGTTCTTGTCGAACGATAAAGCGACGCGCGAAAAGTCGCCGCGATAAACGTGTCGTCTTGGAAGTTCGCGACCTCCCGCGTATTATGTGTGGTCCATCAGTGCGTCGAGAATCCGATGCAAACCGAGAACGCTCGTAGTCGCAATGCGGTCGACCGCTGCGGTTATCCTTGCGCTTGGCATCGATATCACGGCGAAGAAGAGCGGCGCAATCGCTATCGAATCCGTAATCACCGATGCATCTCGGTGAAGAGTCGCAAATCGCGATAAGCGCATTTATATCAAGTGCCTCGTGTACACGTGTTACGCGTTATCGGCTCTCCTACTTTGGTTTTTCTTTTTGTAAGATAAAACGCACAATGTTTAACTTTGCGATCGTGCGAATACATAGTGACGATTAATACCTTCCTCTCTTTCGCATATTTCTATGAGATACCTTACGTAATCTGATGTAGTTTTATCATGTGCGTAATACTGATTTAGATTAATGGATGGCCTGACGGAACTAAACTCCTAAGAAATGCTCGTTTTTGCCTGGATTGCATATATAATCCATGCACATACGATTTTAACAATTGCCAATAATTAGGTAAAATATATCAATAAGAAATCTACCATTATGCAAAGGTTTCTGTTCGGCGAATTTTTAAAGCTTAGCACGTGCTAAATAACATAAATATATTAAAGAAATATGATATCGTATCTTGATACATGCAAATTGTACATAACATATGTATTTGTATAATTTAAGAGCCAACGATAATCATCTGAAAAAAAAAATATATTATAAACGAAACTTTTTGTGACTTTCTTGATTGTTTAAAAATCAAAATCCAATTAATCCATTCGATGAATTAATCATGCATAATAACTAAAAAACAGATTTTTCGTTAGAAACGAAATTTATTAATGAATGTCGGTTTATTTCTCTGTGTTAAGTTAAAACGTTTAACAAATGCCCGTTTGCTAAACCGGTTAAACAGCTTGTGCTAATTTCCTTCTCCAAAATCTTTCGCCGCTCGCAAAGACACCAGTGGCAGGTGATAACGCGGAGCACACAGACGAAGCAGTAAAGCGGATTAATTAAACGATCCGCCGTGGCATGTACGACGTATGTCATCCGCAGAACATCGTCTCGAAATTAGAATGGATATTCGCGACGTTGTTGCGCACATATGGTATTGTCAATAACAGGATCGTGGCGACTTTCACGCTTGAGATAACATTACATGGAGAACACATACACACACATATGTGCGTGTGGACATATCGATGTCTCTTCGCTATGACACGCCTGAATATCGCGTGTATCCTTTGCTGTAACATTTCTCGTTAAACATCAACTCTCTGCGTCAGAGAATTCGCGATTGATACTTTTGGTACATCACAAACACTTTGTAGAGACGTCGAGACTACGTTCCTTTGTCAGCAAGTCGTACAAAGACGCGTTAGTTGTTCTCCTGCCAAGATATTTACGCAGGTCTCTGATGACGCTATTTTAACCGTGTTAAGAGCCATGTGTTAATTCGGCCGTCTGAACACCGAAAGTAAAAATACAGATGTTTACTTGTAACTATAATCCTTTGTTCTTTACGAGCGACACGCGATTTCTACATTATTGCGATCGCGACTGAAAATCGATTTAATGCACTATTTAATGCCGATTCGAAAGTGCAGGTATGCATCAAGGTAATCAATAGCAGTTATATATCGATTAAATTCTCGAACGTATGAAAGGAAGAGTTCACTTTAAAAGAGACGTATGAGTAATAGTGACGTTTTTGGAGAAAGACGCAGATTTATAAAAACTTCAAATCTTGTGTTAAAAAAGGAACAAAAATATGAAACATATACAATTAATCAGTTATAATATATAATTAATCATTATAATTAAAAGAATAATTTCTCGTAAATAAAAAAATTGAAAAAACGAACGTGATTAATACGCCTATATTGCATATATATAACGATGCTTGTATAATTTGTATAATTTTATAACTCATCTTGTTTTCATATCGATTGGAACAGTCTTTTCGCAGAGGTACTTTTCGATTGCTTCCAATCAGCCGCGCATTTATTCGCCTCATAAAATTTAAAGAACGAGAAATTGTTTTTTAAATTACAATTTTGAATTTCTTTAGAGTTATTGCTATAATTCGCGATTCGCCATAGGTTATTTGCCTTTCTCAGCTTTTATCTACGTGACCTTGAGCTGCCCCGACGCTCGATGACGAAGCGATCCAAAAAAAGTAAGTCTCCATGTACATGAATTGTCACTCCTCGCCTCTGACTCACGACGCTTATTTTCTTGCTCCGAATCCCTTCCGAAGAGGTAAAGGGAACGGAAGCAGATTTTTTTCTCTCGTTGCACTCGCGCAGGATTAGCGGAGGGAGACGCCGTACGACACGGCGCGCCGAGGACTCGAGTAGATATAGGTATCAAGTTGAACGGCCGGCTTTGTTGGCCGAGTCTTCGAACTACCCCGAGAATATAAGAGTCGACTATATGCTGTTTCAAAACGCCTTTCGAATCCCCGCGTGCCTGGCTCTGTCGCGCGTGTAGCCTCGCAGGCAAGTAACTTCGATTACAACTGTCCGTGTTCAATTTCCGAAAACCTTAATCCAACTTCGCACAAATCGGCGCGATCAAGAAGATTTCAACAAACTTTTCGACGAAGTCTCTAAAGTGGTATCTCACTTCGAATTCGCTTACTTCCGAGTTCTCTAGAGTACGGATTTCTTAAACGGGAGAAATGTACATCCCGCGCGATCTTCGCCGAGAAGTTCATCCAGACTTACTTGGAAAATAAAGTCTTACCTGTCCCTCGGGGTGTCCCGGCGCGAGGACGCCAAGGAATGCCTCGCGGACGAATGTGTGGAATCCCTCTGTGCTTCTCTGAGAAGTCGCAGGTATTCACGTTCGCCGGTGACGCTGAACGGCGTCGGTGTTATCCGGGCAGCCAGCGGCGGGTCCGGCACCAGCTCCACCCAGGACTCTGCGCAGTTAGAAAGAAAATCTGTTATTCCGTGCTGGATGTTCACCCGGGGTCGACCACGACCCCGTGGGCTTTTCCGATAGTCCCGGCAATTCGCGCAACAGTCAGTGCCTCTCGGTGGTAATAATGAACTACTTCCGTACGCGAGGAAAATTTTGTTTCACAGAAACGAGAGAGAACGGATAACAATTGCCGACAATTTCCCCGATTAATTTCTCATCTGTATTTTACTCACGTTATTGTTAGCAAACGAGAGAGAACAACTGCCGACAATTTTCCCAATTAATTTCTCATCTATATTTTACTCGCGTTATCATTAGCAAATTCCTTCCAGGAATAATAAAATTTATTATTACAGTAAATATATGAAGAGGAACGAACTATCCTGTCATTTCTGTATTGAAAAGACCTTTGATGCATTTGAAACCTATCTCGTTAGCGAAAATTTAATGAAACGTCATCACGTGTTGTAATTTTTTAATTTTAATTAGGTATCAATTGGAATATTTAATGTCCTGTTAAACTTCATTTCTAATATTCTTAAAGTACTTTTAAAATTTAATACGCTGATGTTGATATACTCAGTATATAATGTATGGAGAGTAAATGTCGTTGAACGACATACGCGATAACACACTGTAACATCTTTAAAAATAGCATCAACGACCACTATATCGATTATAGTAACCCCCACGAGGTCAAGTTGAAGCGAAATTTTATACTTTTCTCGTAAATAATACAACGCCAATTCTTATAGTATCAATTTTCATCATGTATAGCATCGATCTTTTAAAATAAAATTAGTCAAAAATATAGAAGAAATATTTCGAAGTGAATAAACGTTAAAATTATAATTTCAAAAACGATTATTATATCTAAAAGACCATTGCATTTAAAATAGACTACTTTTTTGCAAATGTACCATTAATAATAAAATTAAAAACATCATGTTCTTTAATATTTCACAATAATTTTTATGTACATGTTTTCTTGCGTAGACGTTCATGACGTGATTCACGCTTCTCGTGCGCAGAGAAGATAAAAACGTGGCTGAACGTAGTATTTGCAATAACGGCTTTTCAAGGGCGATCTCGTCTTTTTTACGTAAGTGATATGCCAATAAGATTCCGACACGTTTACTCCAAAACGTGTCGTCGCTATTTTTTGTTCCCGCGGAACAAGTTCATTCTTTGCATTATGTAATGCTAAAAAAATGTTCAGCATACATAACGAAGTAAATGACGCGCAACGGATCGCCACAAATTGATCTCACTACAAGATCAATATCAATCTGTTTTATATCGTGTATATTTTATAAAATTAAAATTGAGTGCTATAAGTTTGTTAATTAGTAAAATATTTTATCAAATATAGATCGAATGGACCAGAGAATTGCAACGCAAGAGTAATTATCTTAATAATAATGATGAATACTACGAAATTAGACAACTTTTGATAATGCGAAAATCTTTCGCTGGCTTAGAAATAACAAAGAATCGTACCTTGCAATTTGCAAATTATCACATAAATATGTAACTCTCAACGTCAATGTACAGTAAACTCATTGGAATACTAAGTAGTATGAGTAATCGATCGATACTGTCTATATATAGCCATATAACCGAATAATAGGAGTGCCGATCATTCACAGCTTCTTAAGCGAAGTGAGAATCTTTATAAAGAAACTTTCTCTTGTGAACTGCGTGTGCTATCAATATTCCGCGTTAATTTAGACTAAATAAGGAAAAATCCGATTGTATATTGTGCGATAGAGATCACAAGACGCATCTATATCTATATAGTGGCAGACTTCTTTCTTTTTCAAACTTCAAATCTTGTAGTTCATTATTTTATTTTCCAATGAAAATTCACGAAACTGTGTATTAAAATTACCATCTCGAGTAAGAAAGAAAAAAGTATTTATTTCAATAAAACACTTAAGAGATGTATTAGAAAATAAAAAAATAGAATGTATTCATAATAATATTGAGAGAAACGACATTTTCGTATGCATTTATAAAAACTGAATAGTGAGTAGATAAATAAGATCGAATTTCGAATAGCAGCTTTGTGAAATTTTATTTAATTTCATTTATAATTAAATTTTATTAAATTTTATTACAATAATGTGAGTACGACAAAAATTTCTCGTGGTGTAAGCGAGTTAACTTTACATAATTATTTTCATGCGAATTTACGCTATTAGCAACGCATAATCCGTTAAAATCTGCATATGCGAAATGGCGCGATAAAATGTCTGCGCTTGCAAGCTCTGGTAATGTAATCACGTAACGAGAATGATCTCATCGCTGTGAAATCTCGGGTTCATCTACCGTCGCTGACGGATATTTACCAACTGCACAACGGATGTGTGAATTTATATTCCACGCTCCAACGCGTCTCTATTTCCATAGTTACGAAACTACCGCGCTATCGATGCGCATTTAGCGTTTTTATTTTACTTCATCTTCAACTTGTAAGTATCCTTCATAGAAGCGATTAATAAACGAGTTTTCCACAAACAAGTTTCATACTTCATAATTCAATTATCACGGATATACGTTATCACTGACCAAAGTTCACGTTCCGAAGTTTCAGTTTGATTTTCTCGGCGATACTTCGCGCGCAACAAGCTTAATTTTAAAGGACTGCTTAGACCATTGTTTATATTAACCATATTAATTAAAAATCAAGTAACCATAATTGAGTTTACCATCAAGCTCTTATCAACTGCGTAAGCAAAATTATGCATTATCCGACAATTGACAGGACGAAGACAGAAGCAGGTTCGTCGATTGGGATAATCGGTTTATCAGTCACGATAGATCGTCATGGTGTTCACGTGGTGTCATTGCGGATCACATGTAATGCACGTGCGACGTTTACATTGCGCGATGACCGCTGCGCCGCGCCGCCGCTCTTCCGCTCTTCTAACCGCGCAAATCATCCGGGCGATAAGGTTTACTTCGAGTTCGTTCACCTATTCGTAAGAGTCACGAGAGTCACGTCCGCACTTCCGCCCGATTTGACGCATCGACATTGGAGCATGAGCAGTTAAAAAATACCTTCGGAACTTGCGCGACTCGCATTCTGCCGAGGGGTAAACCGCTGAGGGCATTGCGGTGTACAGATTTGGGGCATTAGTGGGCATTACTAGGGCACATTAGTGGGCATTAGATAAAAAATTCACTACACGGAAAAAAAATTTGTTAACTTGACTAAATTTTTCAACTAAATAAAAGTTATTTAGTTCAAGTATTTATTTATTTAACTTAAACATTTATTTATTTAACTTAAACATATAATATATTATAGTTATAGTTAAATAAATAAATGTTTAAGTTAAATAAATAAATACTTAAACTAAATAAATTTTATTTAGTTGAAAAATTTAGTCAAGTTAACAATTTTTTTTCCGTGTAGTAATGCCCAAAAATTGTGTACTTTTATGTACTTTTAGTGTACTTTTGTGTACTTAGTAATGCCCAATTTTGGGCATTACTAGGCATTGGTGTAAACAATTTTGGTCAGCGGTTTACCCCTCGCATTCTGCGGAAAGAAAATTGTGCTTTCCCGTACGACTGCTCCGATTTTGTGCAAAAATAAACTATAACGTGTGTATTGGTTTCCTGTAACGCGAGACTAACGTTCTCTTTCGGTGGCGACATACATAAATGCCTCCGTGGAAGACCAAACAATAAACTCGTTGTCGCGCACGAGCTTTCCTAAAACTCGCGATTACAGCGGATTTCACAGTGGATTTGTCACGCGATCCTTGCCTCGGAACGAACGATCGACTATCCAGGCACGCATGCGATTAATGTTTCTGCAAAGATACGAATTGTAAAAATTAATAGTTACTGCACGTGCGCCGCTCTATAATTCATTCTGCGCGTCGGCGTATTAACGCATTGAAACCGTGAATCAAGTTCCCGAGATTTGTTCAAAGAGGATGCACAAACGGACATCGAAGAGTCGCTTTCCACCTGCTTGTCAGGATAAAACAATTATCTGTCATTTTATAATCACACCAATTACGAGTATCTTCCTCGAAGTATTCTCCGAAAAGAAAACGCAATTTACCCGACAAAGAACTTCCGCCGATGTCTTTCCGCTCGAGTATGTAAGAGCAGTGTAAACAATGCAGTAGGTCGCGGATAGAAACGGTTTCGCAGGCAGGTCGAACACGACACGTTACGTCGATTCGCATTGTCGGCCGCTTGGGGAAGATGGGCGCGATAACACCATAAATACGCTGTCAGACCGAGCGAGGTCGTCGGAAAATGGAAAAGATGATTCGGTAAACGTATTCGGCGCCATTCAACGCGCATCGCAAATTCTTTAAGACCTTCGTCGCTCGATGTTCACCGAACGAGCGAACCGTGATGGAATTTAAAATTATGCTGCACATTACTGTAACATCTCATTCTAATTTCTAATTTCTCAGACGCGAATCAACAACACGCTGCAGCGTGACGGTGAAGAGTCGCAACAAAAAGTGGGGTATTCCCGATTATCGCAATCAAGGACACCGGCAAAGATTGATCCTGAAGCACGAAAAAAATAATTTTAAAAGATATCTAATGCGATATTATTAAGCGTCGGTTTACCAATTACACGTTATATAACGCGCTACGTGCATACGCAAGGAAAACAATCGACACGCGGCGGAAACCTCTTGTTTCCCACGTCGCGTCGTGCGGGATCATATGAAAAGAAACTCATAAAAATTCTACATGTCTAAATTTTGCAACTTTAAAGCCTCATAAACGCCGCCGTTCTCGCCGTTCTCGCCGCTGTTACGTCCGAATCCGCGAGCCGCGTCGACGCGCGATGCGGAACGGTGTTTACTCAGCGCACATCGCCGGGCGCAAACCGCGCTTACTTGCGTAATCCGTTCGCATTATTCGCGAGCTGCAAATTAATCGCGGCCGTGCGTAGAATCCGTGATTACGAACGAACGGACGACGCGCCTTTGTGCGCCCGGCAACTGCGAACGTCGATGGACACCGTCGGGGATCAAAGCACCAGCGGAGTGCCTATTCAGAGACCCAGGGATCGCCATTACTTGATCAGCAGCGATCTCGTGCGAATCAACGTGGACAGATTACGTCGTTTGGTAGCGCTGACAAATCGGAGCTTCTATCCGCGAGATAAATCGGCCACCGGACGCAGATCTAACGCGACGGTCAAGACGGCAAGCTGCGACAAAAGGCGCACGTGAAACGTTCCCGACTGCCGCGATCAGAGGCGCGGGCAAGAATTAATCTCGGAGTACGAAGAGAAATCTTATTTTAATATAATTGTTAATATGATATCCGTCGTTAACCTTTCTTTATTGCTGTTTCTTGATTATTTCATATATAGAAAGTTTAAGCGTTGCGCTGATTATTAATGTGCGTTAATAAGCGTTGTTAACTCATGTTACGCTTGTCTCTGACTGTTTCAAGTCGACCTCGTGCGCGCGGTGCAACTTCATTTGCATTGAAAATATTGATGTCTAAAAATATCCTAATTCACGTTAGGCACGTTCGATCCTCTATGCCACATCGTTTGCCCCAATCACCCATCCCCAATAAATTAACTTACGATAACTGTCGCTTAACCTTCGTTAACCCGACCTTGGGCTATCAATCAGCAAGCTTGATATATTACTTTCAATCGCGCTGTCTCCACTCCAAGGTGATTCAAGTATCAAAATAACGGCATATTTTTAACGTTTATCCGGAATCGCGTGGAACGGAAGATAGTTTGTTTTAGCAAAGAACGCAATATGTTATCAACCACTCGTCTCTCAAACAGTCATCAAATTAACACATAATTAAAGCGACAGCAGAAACACATATCGCTCATTTGCTGATACGACAAATTTCAGAAAATGAGTTTAAATGTTTCGAATCATTAAAATCATTAAAATTCATCATTATTAAATGTGACTTTGGTGTAATAACTAATTGTAGAGGAATAAAAATATTATTAACTCTTCATTTATTGAATTCTCACCTACTATATAAAAAACAAACCCTTTTTTACTTATAACACAAACACACTCTCTCTCTCTCTTGATGTAAAATTTTTTAAATTTCTCTTTTCAATTTTAGAAGCTCAGTTATGTCGTACCAGTAATAAGAACTCCAAAGATCCATTTTTTGCAAACTAAAAAATGACAATTTTTGAGTTATGTCGTTGTAGCAAATGAGCGATGTTTATACAAAAATCTAATTCCCGTAATTTAAAAAATGACATACATAACGCTATGATTTTTCATTGTGTAATTAAGATATGATTAAGAATTTGATACAGAAAAGATCGTGTGTGCTAAGATGACACTTATTAGCCAGGTGGAGAAAAAATAATACTGCACTGATCAGCCGTAAGTTGCCAGTATGAACGAACACGTGCTTGTCAAAGCTGCACGTGTTGACACTTCAAGTATCAGGATACCGCAGAATGTGCAAGCTGATCTTCACGACGCTTTGTCACTTCTTGCGTAAACGTCTCTCGCAAACGATCTCCATTGTATCGACAACAAACCGCAAGTGGAAGCATTGCTATATTCAACCCGCTTGAATGTTGACGTGGTTATACTTTAAATTATAAATCCTCATAATTTTCTACAAATGTCAAAATCTCATAGTCCGGTTGCTTTTCAAATAGCAACGCGATATTTTCTTCGTTTCCTACAAATTGGATTTAAAAACGTAATTTTACGACAAGTTTTCTTAGGCAATAAAGATTACAATATATAATTCGCGCGTTGTTTAAGCTCTAATAGCCGTTTGTTCGCAACGTTTCAGAACTTAATTAAAAACACAGTGGAAATGTTTCACGCGATATATTCCAGAAGAAAAAAAAAACCTATTTCTAAAATTAAATTATAATTTATAAAAGAGAGCGCGCGGGATTTTTTCTTAATGTCCCACAGCAATAGTAAGTATAGAGGGTATCCCTGTGACTTTTGAAACGCTTTTATACACGCTTACATACTAATGAAACGAGCAAGCGTACGAATTCTCGTTGATTTTTCCGCAAGCTACGAAACGTGCTGCGTCGCGTCGGCGTCGCGAGGAAATTTCCGCTAGATCGCATCGTATTCGAGAAACAAAGTTCACCACGTGCCGCGTCTGCGGAATCGCTACTGGGTAGCTTCAATCAATCGGATTAAGGACCGGCGGCGGCTAAAAATAGATACCTTCCCCCTTTTCGACGGTCTGCCATTTCGATTAGTACACCACGCTCGTGGGCGTGCACGCGGCCGATAATCGCGCACGTACCGCTTATCTGTGCCTTAAATTAAACATCCTTTCCGTTGACACTCAGATAAAGATGCAAATGGACGAGTGCAAACCGTTTTGTACCCGAATCTCGTATTTGCGCGGGGCGGCGTTGTACAAAGCGCAAATTTACAAATTATTACGCTCTCGCTTTCAAGTCGCTCCTTTCTAAAGTCTGCGAATTCTGTTTAGTATACACCGATACACGCGTGATTTAGTATCGAACAAGTTTGAGCGATTTCGATATAAACGAGCGACGACGATAAGCAAATCATTTTACTATAAATAAAGGAAAGCAGAGATAAATACTTATCTTAATAACGACGCAAATAATGATGGATAGTCTCTCACCGATACCAACGATTGTTTACTCTAATGTCTATCTATTTCTACAACGTGACGTTTAATCGTATCGATATTAACGAGTGAATCATCAGATTGGCGCACATGGCGCTATCTTTAAATAACCATTGTCTATTTATCGGGACTCTTTGTCGAAGATACAGAGCTATAACGACTGAACAATGGATATTCGGCGTCCATCATTTGCGGGGGCAGTTGACCTGTATCGCGCAGGTCAGCGGTTTGAGGAGCCGTTCGAGAGAATGTGTCCGAGTATCCGCGTGAGCCGAGTCACGTAGGCACCTGGGTAGGCACTCAGGATAATTTCGGGTCAGCGCCGCTCTAATGAGTCCCAGGCTCATGAGGACGATCACGTAGATCCGTTAGAGCGACGTGCGGACGATCGCGTGTTACGTTACCGCGAAAGGGAACGAACTCGCGAAGATGACTCACGCTCTTCGGAGACGAACTCTCGCAGTAGTTTATATCTCGGAAACGCTGCATATCCGAGCGTTTACTTCATCTCGCGTCGTGACGTTAATCTCTCGATTACTGGCGTCAATTTTCGCTCTCTTTATGGAAATGATGAAATGATTCAACGCGAATCGGAGTACTCGAGAGATAGATAGATAGATAGATAGATAGATAGATAGATAGATAGAGAGAGAGAGAGAGAGAGAGAATAGATTTCTTTCTTCTTCTGAAATCGATCAGAGATTTGATACCGTGATTCTTTCATTGCGAGCTGTACACAGAAAAAAAATGCTGTTGCTTCAATTAAAGTCTACGTCACGGGCTGTCACAAACATAAATAGTTCATTCAATTGTATTATGATTGGACCAAATATTTACATTATTAAAAGAATAATCTAGATATTTGGTCCAATCATAATACAATTCAATGAACTATTTATGTTTGTGACAGCCCGTGACGTAGACTTTAATTGAAGCAACAGCATTTTTTTTTCAGTGTAGCAATCAGAATTATCGTTCCGATAGTTTAGACACGGATAAGGAGTAACATTACTTTTCAAAATCAAGAATGACATTGAACGTTCTACCGATAGATTGTCGATATTATTAGTTCTGCTGCGCATGACACGTTATCTAGTTATGTGATTTCGATTAGTAGGCCAGTCAAATTAGACATTTGAGATGGAAAGTGATGATAATTTTTTTATTCCTTTTTAGGTTTGTTGGGGGTATTAAGAAAAGCTTATTTTTGAGTTGTCGTATCGATAGACCCTGAAGGTTTTTAAGGGAGGGGGAGAGGAAATGAAAATGACTTTCGGGCTCTCTACCGTTTGCAATTTTTAATGAATTTCGATGTAACGTACGGCTAATGATAGGTATTTTCATCCTCTACAAGTTTCATATTATTCATTTTTCGATTGAATTTGTCAGAAAAGAGACAGAAGTGAAAAACACGCCGAGTTCCGAGCGTTCGACTCGACACGCGCCGCCGCCGCCGCCGCCGCCGCCGCCGCCGCCGCCGCCGCCGCCGCCGCCGCC
>NJRP01000139.1:91791-112154 GCA_003063835.1 Aphaenogaster floridana | reverse complement strand
ATTAGTACAGGTAACTATAGTCTTAGCATGTTTTACTATACACATGGTAATAATAACAAAGCAAATATGATGACTATAAATTTCTGTTCACTCTGCTATATTTTGCATGTTTAAATGAACTATAAAAATATGTTTGAGGCCAAAACTCACTATAAAATATAGTGAGATTATTGTTATTCCAACCATTTTTTTCTTTCAGTGTAAAAATTTGGCCAGATACAGATCTGAAAATAATTTTATTAGGCCATCAAAAGTAACTACGTGGGACGCTCAAATATAATGATAATGCTACAAAAAGTTTTAATATTTCGGTAACTATTTTGGTCCTACATAATTATTTTGATGGTTCAACAAAATTATTTTCAGATCTGTATCTGGCCAAATTTTTAGATGTTTTAGCAAAACCATTCTTTCCGTGTAGAATTAGGCAAAGAGAGAACGAGGTAGAGGTCAATTGCTCTCTCTTTCTAATGCTTCTATTTGGTTGCTTTTGTCCCCACCCAGAGGCTGTAAAGGACGTACTGCCAGACAATAGAAAGAGAAAGAGACAGAGAAAAGAGACAGAGCTTGACCTCTACCGGTCACAATTTCTTTTTTTCCGGTTTCAACCGGTTATATTTTTCTAAGCGCAGTCCATACTAGGGTGCGTTCAGATTCCTCACCCGGACCCGAGTGCCCTCAGATATCGTTTTATCCTTGTTTAACATTCAGTAAACAACAAGGATAAAATGATACCTGGGGACACCCGGGTGGGGAATCTGAACCCAGCCCTATATGTCGATGCTCTTAACGATGTGTCGTTGTCGTTGCGCAACTTTTTTATATTGTGTTATACTACGCAACGACAACATAACGATAATAACACTGTCGTTAAAGGTTACAGAATCAGTCTACTGATGCTTGTTTTCTTTTTACGGGGCTATCGGCCAGACGACACTTTGCAAAACAAACAGAGATAAAGATTGATAAGAGTATATGCGCGTGCCTGATTCAGGTGGCCTCGCTCTTCTCGTAGGAGAGAGAGAGAGAGAGAGAGAGAGAGAGAGAGAGAGAGAGAGAGAGAGATTCGCATGCGGCAAAGCGAGCCGCGGGATATACAATTTTTTAAAATTAATCGGTAGATTCGTCAGCACTCTAGTATGCGATTCGACCTACGACACGGTTAAAAGAATCTAAGAACAAAAGTGCGGATGAAATTTAATCAAGAAATAAAGAATTCCACTATCGCGGCTTAATGATCTTAACCACTGCAGTTTGAAATTTAATCAGGAACAAAGGATATGAAATTTAAACGGAACAGAGGATATGAAGAAAACATATTAGGCAAATCATTTTTTAATGATAATTTACCGTTTCCAGAAATGATAAAGTTGTTTACGAAGTCTCGCATATTTTTCAGAATATTACCAGCGTACGCTATGAATTATTAATAGAATGTCTGACCTCTTTCGCTGTAAAAGGATAACCACAGCTGAAATATCGGCTTCCCCGCGGTTTAAAGCTTCCTGAGAGAATTATAAAGCTACATTACGCCTGTAAAGAATCTTTTAAAATGTTGACAGGTATTTCCGGAAAATTATTCGCGCGAAACGCGCAAGTTTAACCATCGTGTCCCGGAATTAATTTCGCGAGTTTGTTATCAACTCTCTTTAGTTGAAACAAAAAGTTGGAAACGCATCGCCGGATTCCCTGCGAAATCTATCGTGGATTCCCCCAACATGTTGCCGTCACTCTTCAATTATTGATAAGCCGATTATTGATAATCCCCGACTAAGTTTGTAATCGCCAATATATCTGTGACTCCTTCGACGCGCAAGCTGCAACGCTCAGCAGATCTTATCTTACCTTATCGCGTACACGTGACATGTCCAGGAAACGCGGAAGAAAGTAATTAGGTCTTTGATTAACGGTTAATATACGTTTATTACTGGATACTCCGGTATTTCCGGATAAAAATAGCGCGGACAAATTGCGTTGCCAACCACGAATGTTTTATCTAGCCTGCTTATCGAAGGAAGCGGACTCTGAAACATGTAGCGAAATATTACGCGTTTGTTTAACTTAATAACGACATTGAAACATTCGATTCTAGAGTATCATAAAGAAAACAATGAACCTAGCCCATTCCCAGTGATGTGCGTTTACGTGTAAAGAATTAATTCTTTACATATGGAGTAAGGAATACGTAAAGAATGTAAACAATATGTGAAGAATGTAAACAATGTAAAATATGTAAAGAATTGACCTTTGAACAGTCAAAAAAACTTCTGCATATATATATACTACTCTTTTAGAATAACCGATTCTAATAAAATTGACGAATATTAAATAAAGTTCATTCATCCACCCCCGACAATGGATAATTGTGATATTTGGTTTATTATGTTATATTGAATTAAAATAGAGTAAAAAAATCATTTTTATTATTATGGTAAACTTGTATATTTGGTTTGGAAAATTTAAGTAAAGGTTATTTAAAAAATTTTTTTCCTTTATTATAAATGTAAATCAGCCAATTACGAAATTCTTTACATTGTTTACATTCTTCATACATTTTTACGTGGAGAAAATAGCGATGTAAAGAATTAATTCTTTACACGTAAGTAATCATGTAAAGAATTGACGTAAACTATACGGCACATCACTGCCCATTCCTCATTCATAACGTTCCATTTTCCAAAAAAAAAATCAACTGAAAAAAACGTAGACAAGAGCATATCGAAGGTATATGTAGGAAAAATTGGATAAAATTAAAGAAAATTGGATCTCAGGTGTCGGGAGACGGGTGTTATATTTCCATGGGCGGCGCGCGGCCGGAATTTACAGTCCGGCGTACTTCGCGAGGTCCGCTTCGCTTCGCCTCGCGCCGTGCAACTTCGCGCGAAGCTCCGGCCGGGGAGTGAAGTATCGATTCGCGCGCGCGACATCAAAAATTGAATCTTCTGGCGGGCGCGACGCGGCGGGTTGAAAGTAGGCCCGAAATGGCGCGAAAACTGCGCTGCGCCGACCTGCTCCGGAAGAGTCCGCGGGCTGCTCCGATTTTTCGGAGCGCGCCGGATCGTCGGACGGCGAACGAGAGAGAGGAGGAGGGGAGCGGGGGATCGACCTTTCCAGGATGTCGTTGAACGGCGGCGAGGCATCGTGGATCCGGCCGAATCTGACAGCCGATCCTCGCCGACGTTGACGCGACAGGCGGACGAACGGAGCAACGTCAAGAATAGTGGACGACGCGCGTTTGTTTACGCTCGCGACAGAGGAGCAGGAGGAGGAGGGGAGGAGGAGAGGCGGGCGGGCAGGAACACCACGCGAAATGGCCGTCGGCGTCTGACAATCGGCGGCGCCGCGCGCGGTTTTTCCGCTTTTTGCGCCTTACTCACCGCTCAGCTGCTCGTCCGACGTGTACTTCACCGTGGACATCGCCGTACGACGCGTCGTACGTGGCACTCGCGGGAGAACTCGTTCGCGAAGAGGCAACGAGAGAGAAAGAGAGAGAGAGAGAATGAGAGATGAAAGCGTGCGAGCGAGCACCGGACGAAACGCAGAAATCACGCACGTAAACGTAGGAGCGTATATGCGCGACGGGACGCTGACGACGCTTGCGACACGATCGACGAGTAACGACGACGCGACCTGCCGCCGCGGACGATCGCGATGAAATGCTGTCGCGGGGGGCAGCGCCGCTGATGCTTTGTTTTGACGCACGTCGGCACGCGCATGTGTCAGCTGCGCCAGCCGTCGCGCCGGCCAATCGCGTCGCGCCGCGGTGTAAATAGACCGCGCGAGTCGACGCGACTACGTGCGTCAGTCGCGTCGCGGAATGGGGAGCGACGGTCGCGCGGAGCTTTCGCGAAAACGAGCGTCATTCCCCTCCCGCGCCCGCGTGTAAAGGGAGAAAAAAAAGAGAGGAATTCGCCCTCCGGTCTCCGGTTTCCCTTCCTGCCGAGCGTCGAGAGTCGAGAGTGTCGAGACTCGAGACGCGATCGCATCGATCGCGCCTGCGAATTGTCGTCGGGGCCGACATCTATCGGGGAAGCTGCTCGACCACTTCCAAATAGTCATGCACGCATTATAGTCATGATAACTTGCTATTTATTTCTCTCCCGTCGTCCGCGCGGCTATAATTAGCGTTGCAAGTTGATTACTCTACGTCGCGGAGATAATAATAATAATAGGTAATAGATATAGGCCCTGCGCACAATGGAGGAATATTAAACATTAGGAATAGGAATTAGAGTTTTAGAATCAATTTCCTCAATGAACACTATAGATAAATGATATAAGAGTTACGTTGTGTTTCGTATAACACATTTTTGTCTTACATCTTACTAATATCCATTGTGCATTACGTTCAGTATTCATTGAGAAAACAGTATTCTAAAATTTTAATTTTTATTCCTAATATCTAATATTCCTCCATTGTGCGCAGAGGGTTTAATTCTGAATAAAAAATTTCTTATAAACATAGGTCGAAAAATGCTTTCTTAAAAAGTTAGCACCTAAAAACCTTTGAAATCACGGTTATTTTATACATTTTTACAAATATCAGGGAAAGTATGTATTTTTTAAGAAAAAGTACCGAAAAAGTAAAATTTTTTTAGCGGAATAACCAACAAGCAAGGTAAACATTAAAAATTAGCTGAGTCCATAACAGCATAAGTGAAGGTATTTTTAAAAAATATCTATCGTCGATAGCAAAAAAAACACTTTTTGTACAAACTGGTTATCTCAAAATCTATGGTACTACAATCATTTTGATCTCATTTGAAAGATAATTTAATTCTCTACAACTTTTGTTTCGGTGCCTATACTTTATTTGTTAAAAAATACATACTTTCCCTGATATTTGTAAAAACCCAAGGAGAACAGAAAAGTCAAAATAATGTCAATTTGACATCATATTGACCAAATTATGTCATTTTTTGGTCATGATTGAAATTTCGATCTCAGATGACTTAAAATGACTTTATATTGACTCCTTTTTTATTGTCTTTGATTTTTAGATCGAGATTTCAATCATGACCAAAAAATGACATTTGGTTAATATGATGTCAAATTGACATTATTTTGACTTTTCTATATTCTCCTGATTGGGAATGTATAACCGCGATTTCAGAGGTTTTTAGGCGCTAACTTTTTAAGGAAGCATTTTTCGACCTATGTTTATAGGAAATTTTTTGTTCAGAATTAAATTTCCTATAAAATCTCAGTCTGGCTGGAACGTTTGGGGCCACCCTGTATACAAGCTGCAATAAATAGGGAACGCCATTGCAAACGATGGATGAATAATAAATAAATATTTTATCTGAATAAGTAATCAGGCTAATACAATTCGTAATAATAATATTCTAAAACGTATCCTTAGATAATCCTAATCATATTTATTTTATTTCTCTCCTAGAATCGTCGGAACTCTACGTAATGTCTTTCTTATATAAACTTTCCAATTTAACGCGAGTTCTCGTCAAATTGAATATTCACGTAATAACGGCGTGAAATGATAAAATTAAAGCGCGGAGGCGCTCCGCGGCGAAATTAACGCTCGGATCGCTCGCGAAGGACGATTTTTATTTTTCGCGAGGCGAGCAGCCTCGCGTTTCCGTCAGCGGGCAGTTTCTCGGCGACTTAAGTCCGGGGCCACGGAGATCGACGGCCGACAGGCGGTCCACTCCACTCGTGAAAATTGGGAGTTTTACCAGCGCGCTGCTCCGGCTCCGGCGGCGGCTTTTAACAACGACGCCGGTGGCAGCACTGTGCGATCGCTAATTTGCGTTGAACGACACGTATTTCGGTACGTGCCCGTGAGAGAACTGCGTAAATCAGGCGATATATTCTGCGGGACGGCCACGACGACAACGGGGAGGTGGACGAGGACGAGGTTGGAGTCCGAGGGCCGTTTTATCACAGGAGAAGGTACGTTCTGCGTGCGCGGCCGAGTTCCGCGGGGGGAAAAAAACGCGACCATCCCGTTTCCCCGTTGCTCCTGCATCGGGAGGGTAATCCGGGCCAACCGTCGTTCGATAAACAATAGAGAGAAAGAGACGGAGAGTGTAGGAGCGAGAGCGAGAGTGAGACGCGCCATCCGCCCGATCTCGATACGATGAGAGTACGATACGCGCTCGCAAAGATGGTCGCCCGTGCGACCTCATCTGTCAAGTGTGAGACGAGGACGATTCTCGCGCCGTGCGCTCTCGCTATGCGTCGTTAACGAGAGAGCGAGAGAGAGAGAGAGAGAGACACAGAGCGATACAGAGCTGTCTCGGCCGCCCGGCCCGGCCACCAAATTCCAGGTAAACACCCCGGGGTGCTCGCGAGGTCGGTCGGCGGGTCGCGCGCCCGCTTCCATCAGCATCAGCTCCCATATGCGCGCGCGAGGTCGAGAGTCGCGATTTGTTGACTCGCGGCGCCGCCTCCGCGTCCCGGCTCGAGGTTGCGCGCGGCACCTTCGTCGGCCGCCTCAGGCCGCCTTGAATTCCGAGTGGGATCGACGAAGCGCGATCGGAATCGACCACCCTAAGAGAATATTGTGTTTACAAGCGGAGTCCGTTTGAAGAGTCGCGTTTCAACGCTCTGCTCGGATTGTTTGTTTGTCACGAGAGATACTCGTGCCGATAAAGCCGTCTGAACGTTATCTTCGACAACGACGACGACGACGACGTTGGGTGGACCCTGATAGCGAAGATTTGCAGGTAATCAGCAGACGCATCGTTCAATACACTGGCTATGAAAATGAAGATCCCAAACGGCGGGCCTGGAAACGGGACTTACTACGGACAGGAGACCGGCATCACTTCCTACGTGGACAACAACAGCGACACGGAGGCCGAGGTGCAAGCGATAGGGGACGGCGATTTCTCGGAGTACCTTTGGATGGAGAACGAGGAGGAGTTTGACAAGCAGGTACCCTACCCGTAGATATAAAGCTTCTCAAAATCATTCTTTATACGGCACTCGGTGCTTCTGTCGACACCAGGTGCTCCAACAACTGGAAGAGGAAGAGCTGATGGAGGAGTGTTTAGAAGCGATGCTGGAAGAGGAGAGGCAACACCAGAGAAATATGAGTTCCACCGCTTGGTCCACAGCTACTGGCACTCCCGACAGTAATGCCGCTGAACTTTGTCAACAGCTGAGCAGTCTGAGGATGCAGGACGATCTTGCCAAGCAGGTACCTAAAAAATGTCTCTTCTTTCATTAAACAAAATAATATTCCTTATTTAGACCTCGTTATTAACAATCACCATATTGTTGCTTGTGCAATTCATACATGTGAATTTTTAGAGTACGCTAAATCCAGATGCAGCTGAATTTATTCCAGCGTGCAAATCGATTGTGGTACCACCTGTAAGTACATCATCGGAAACCACAGTCACTACAGAACCGTCGTAGAAATCTTCTGTGTCTTTTCTCTCTTGTCCGTTCTCCGTTTAAGTCACGTATAAAATCGGGCTACACGTAATGATTAGAGTTTACTATTTCCAATCCGACAGTCGTATTAAGTGGATCATCGTGTTAGATGTTCAATGACTGTGACTGTAGGTACAAAGATAAAGAGAGGGGTAAAGAGCGTGAGTTGTGTGTAATTATGCGCGTCATCAGTTACAATCAGATGAAACAATAACGCGGTATCCCGAAATTTTTATAGACGAAAAACACTGAACGTGATATCGTACAGAATAATTATGTACATGTTTTTTTTGCCGAAACACTCGAACGATCGCGTTTATAAATCACTCGTTAAGAAAAATTTGCAATTTGTATCCCTTGTTCGATGCCATCTATATCGAGGACCGTTTCTCGCAGAGGCAAATATTTTTAGCATTTTCAATCTTTGTATAATTTGTATAAATTGAAATCATTATACGTCTACGGGAATAACCCACTGTTCACGTTGAACTGAATAGAGGGAACAGAATGCACTGGATAGTTTATGGGAGGACTTTCATAAGTTTATGAAATATGTATATGAGTAGGAACATAGATACACATATATTATTCTGTAAATTATGTTCATATCTTTTATATGTGTATATATATATATATACATATATATATTTTATATATATATACATATATATTATATATATATATATATATGTACATAGTATGTATATGTTTGTATATGTATCCATATATACACTATATATACATATGCGTATATATACATATATACACATATACATATGTACGTCTCAATCAGATCTTATCATTCTTGAAGCGTATGTAAACCATTTTACCTTTTACAATATTTACTCTTCATCAAGCTGTAAAACCTTTCATGCGCACACACAATGATAGAACTTTTTACAGCCTGAGAAAAAGTTTTACAGCTTGGTATCCATCTGTCCAATGGAAACTTTTCTTAAGAGTTCCTTTTGTAATACTTATAGTAGAGAATGATGAGATGTTTACAGAATCGTTAGCAGGACATAATTGTATCGCGTGGCGCGAGGTGTTGTGCATGAATCATGTAGAGCATGATCGGAAAAATCATTAAGACGTCACGTTATTTTTTAATGAATATTTTGAATAGATGAATCGGCATAAACAATCGCATGCATACATCGGAAAAATCAGAGTTATGTTATTTGTACAAATGTGTCGTCTTACTTGGAAATTTACGTAAGGAGGTTCTACCTAAGAAACGCTATCGTTGAGCCCTGCTTCAGCATTCATTCAACAAACTTAAGATCTCAAGTGAAAGTCTTACTTAGGCTGTGAGGGACTCTTTTTACGACTCTTTTTTAGTGACGCTGAGAATCAGGACACACTGCTTACTTATTTTTTAAACCGGTTATTTCCACGAGTTAACATTTCGAAATTTTAGAAGATCGTAGATCGTAGAATGTAACCACGATGAAACATGAAAATAGGGTAAATGGTGAATGTACTTCAAACTCGCTTGAATGGCAAGAAGATTGATTTGACTTTTGATGCAGCATAATATATATCTATATATATATATACTCTTTATTTATAAAAGTAGATATCACATCACATATATTTGTACAATATTTGATAGTACCTGCTTATTTTTTTATGATTTCTTTTGAACAACTTTTTGTTGTTTCTTCGAACAAAAATGATTTCTGAGTTGCATTGTTTCGTGAAGTCTATTTAATTAATAGAGTTTTATCGATTATATAAATTTAAAATCAAACTTTTTGCGATCCAAGATTTTGATAGTGATTAAAACGCATTCGTGCTTACTTAACGGTGATATCTGCCATTCTTTTTAATAATTACGAATAAGTGTACGAATTTTAATAAGATCTATATTGAGATATCTATATATTGTTATGTGTTTGCATTCTATATACTTTATATATGATAAACGTACACACATTTATAGCCACAACCTGGTTTTAACATGAATGTAGAAACTGTGATTATCAAAACAGCGTTACTAAGTTTACTGAATATTATTCAGATATAAGACATCGTATATTAGTCTCTTGCAATATATTTAATCTGGAATTCGTTTTCCCATCACCGTTTCTTTTACGAAAAAGATACGATATTAAGCTTATACACTCAGTTACAGACCTAATTGCTGGCAGAATAAAAATTGAGTAAAAAAACGGCTGCACGACTTTAGAAGTAATCGGATATTTTATGATATATTTAAATAAAGCTAACACGAGAAAATCACTAAATTTGCAACTCTAAGAAAGAATCAAATCAATGCGAGTGTAAAATAGAGACTGATTTCACGTCCATTTTTACGTCAGCTTTAATACCCGAACTAGATCGTAATCCATCTTTTAATTATTACTTTAAAACTACAACTAATATAGATCCTGTGTAATATAGAAAATCATTTTGCAATACTATACTATGCTGCATATAATAGTTGATATACTAATATCGATGAAAATACGCTGACTATTGATCTGCGTCTAAAATTTTTATTAATTTAAAAAATCTAGTTTATGCTATGCATGTCTTAAAACCTCGTTTCCTAAGACCATTAAAATGAATTGATCTTACAGGGAAAAATACGTATATGAATAAAAAAAAATGCAATTTATTTGCAGATTATATAAATAAGACAGCCGTTACGTGTGGAAAATATATATCATAAGTGTAACCATATATATCCCTCCATTGTTCCATCATTGTTTATAAATTGTACAAATTTGACTTTGTCTTAATGTCTTGAGATGTCAAGACTCATTATATGTAACATTATAGAAATCGCATCACAATAGACTTGTGAACTAAGATTTGTAATACTTATAAATGCCGCATAATTTCTTAGATTTCTTACGCCCCCTTAAACTTGTCTCGAATTTTTAGTAATTACTGCAACTCCTTTAACTCACTTGCATATATTGGTATCTCTATATGTAATATTAAGAATATTAGGTTATATTCTTAGATTTAAGAAATGTGCAGCTGTAATCTTCTCGTACAGTACAATATGAAGCAGTACTACAATAAACGATAGTCATTACAACATCGTAAATCAGCGTGATAACGGATTATACGTATCTGCAGTAACCGATGCGAACATTGTAACTCGAGTCTGTTGTAAGAAAGTTCGACCACTTGCGTGTTTACGAAAATAATTATCATTTTAGCATTATGTTAATCAAAAGAAAAAAAAAGTACAAAAGCAAAATGACATAAAAATATAAGTTTTATATTTAAGTCGTGTTTCTGGAAGAATGATGATTGTCATTCTTCGTTATTACATATTATTTACCGCATCATACTTTGTGCAATGCAGCGCAGATTGGATTGTAAAATAATTAATATATATTAATTCAAGATAGGTGATATTACTTTTATATATATACTACTTTAACTTATAATGTATTTCGTCACTTCCAGTAAATTTTTGCATTTGTGGTTTTTTTCGTGCCTATACTCTTTTTTTTTTCTGTAGCATTTAACGTGTACGTGTAAAGCGAGAAATATAGAGATATATGTATCAAAATGTAGATAAAAATTTGTTTCTATTATTTTCTAATCCCCACATCGTAATAGGAGCGCTATTTGCGTATGGATAATTTTGGGTGAACATGCATGCTAAATAACAAACAAGTTATTATGAGAAATGCATCACCTTATATTTGGCAGCATATCGGTTACAATGTTTGAATCTTAAAAGTAACTTCAGTATAATTAATACTTATTTATTTATAATAATAATAAAAAAAGAGATGATACCAATTTATTACATAATATATTGGCATCTGTTTCATGTAGGTGGTTCCTATTATCTATATATATATATATATAGTAAGGTATTTTATATATAAAGTATCTAAAACATAATATAAGAATATATGTGTGTGTATACGTGTCTATATCAGAATACTGAAATAATACGTTCTGTAAGGTGAACCGGAAGTACAGCATTGTTGTATATTTAGTAATGATAAGTAACGAATTATGTTGACATCAGTATACAGTTAATAAATCTAATACTATTGCATTTTTTGTAAAGATCATCAATTATAAAGATCATCATGAACCAAAAAAATGGTATTTTATGATATTGGCGCATCATCGTCCTACCTGGAGAATTACACGAAATAAAAAAAAATTATCCGTACATAAAAGAGAATAATCGTACTGAACATAAATTACTGAACATTAATTACAACGAATAAATCGTGTCTTCGACACATACAATTCTTATATCTACGATTATCCCTCTATTAACTCTGTTTATAGACGATAGGGAACCACTTGAATCATAATACTTGATATCTATATCTTATTTGAGAAATTCGTATATTACAAAATACGAAAAACATTCCGTACGTATTTATAAATAGAAATAGATATATATATATATATATATATATATATATGTATGTATATATATATATATATATATATATACAGGGTGTTGAAAAAAAAAGGGTAAAATATTTTAAGGAGATTTAGTATGCCCAAAAACAAGTCGAAAAGTCTTAATAAACATGGGTCCGCAAATGAGCCGTTTTTGAGATATTTTAATTTTTTGATTTTGATATTTTTATTTTTATTTTTTATTATTTTTATAATTTTTATTTTGTTTAATTTTAATTTTAATTTTTATTATAATTTATGCAAAAAAATAACAGCTGATGTTTTACCTTATTTTATTAGAGAAGATGCTCAAAATGACCTCCTTCCATGTTTATGCAGATCCTGCATCTCCGCAAAAAAGAAATTATAATAAAAATAAAAATTTAAAGCATAAAATAAAAATTATAAAAATAATAAAAAATAAAAATATAAAAAGAATAAAAATAAAAATATCAAAAACAAAAAAATAAAAATATCTCAAAAACGACTCATTTGCGGATCCATGTTTATTAAGACTCTTCGACTTGTTTTTGGACATACTAAATCCTCTTAAAATATTTTACCCTTTTTTTCAACACCCTGTATATAGAATTACTTAATATATAGAGCAATATGTATATTGCTCTAGGTTTCTTTTGGCCTTTCAATAATTGAAATCTTACTAGTATTGCAAATGTTACATGAAGTGTTACAATATATTTAATATGTAACATCCAATCCTGATATATTCGATTATTATAGTAAAATCGTTAGTAAAAGATTATTATCGCTGCGATATGGACTAAATGGGAATTGAAATTTCCTTTCTTCGCATACTTCTTTTCTTATTCAGTTGTCCGTTATACAAAAATCAAAAATAATATGGGCATATTTACTTATATACAAGTTAATATACTAAATAGTTTAATCTGCAGTCTCTTTATTTCGATACAATACTGTGTCAATCCATGATTAAGTTTCATCGATTTTGTATGAGCTTCGTATGAGAATTACCAAAAAATATAATAGATTTTCCACGAAAAGAAAAATTTATATACAAAAAGAGATTTCCGATCTACATATCATAAAACATTATGTTCGAATAGATATTAGTAATAAACCTTATAATTTTATTAATAAATTTTAAAGATGTACATACACAATAAAAATGACTAATATAGACAATGTAAAATAATATAAAATTTTATTATAAGAAATATCTCGTCTTCGCGCGCGCAAAAAATTGGTGGGTGGAAAGTACCAGAACTTTTGCAATTTGCTGCTTGAGTAACATGTACGTATTACTCTTACAGTTAGAAAAATTTAAATGATATAGTGATTCTATGAAATAAAAAATCTCGAATATAAAGACGCCATGCAATATAAATTCACAAACAAATATAATCTGTAACTATCTTCATGTCTGTAACATAAAGTCATTATCCTTAATTGTGTCCCTGTAAGATTGGAGATAAACATGTATGTTAGCCTTTTTAATTCGTAATTCTTCTAAAATTTTCCTCAAAAATCCGTCGATTATTCATAGGAATTATGTATTCGCTTGTATTATGATTATTGTTCTCACGATTAAAAACTAATAACTAACATACTTGAATACTCGTGCGTAGCACACCGCATAATGATTAATACGCAAATGTAAATGTGTATGAAATATGGATTCCCGAAACATTACCATTTACCTCATACTTCTTTACTCATAATGTTCAATCTCTCCAATCAACCTCGTAAAAAACCGAAGCATATTGGGATGAGAGTCGAGATTGCTCGGAACTCCCGAGATCCGCCGACTATGATTCGACCTCTCATAGGAGCCTTGCGTCATTTCATAGGCTGCGTTCCGATTTACGTTCACAGCATTGTCAGCATGTTCTGAGTGCGCTAACGAATTGGAACGACTGTGAGTGTCATGAGCACTAATTGTGCCGTGAGCGTGAATCAGAACGCAGCCCCATAATGATTAATAGATATTCTTCACATCTTAAATATCATCGAAAATAAAATATCTTGGCCTTAAAATTCTTGAAAGGTGACGCTGTATAATAATACGTCTTGTAGTATTATGTCCTTGTCCTGCTACGGTATTTGTAATCCGCTGTGTCCGATCAATACGAGGCAATCGACACGAAAAAAGAAAATCTAAGTCGGGAATCTACTCAGACTCCAAGATGTCTTTTGATTTATCTTATGGTTCTAGAGATGATCTTTCTTCATGTCGATCGCCTCGCATTGATCGCATAGCGAATTACAAATATTGTAGCAGGACACAAAGCCATGACAATTATATATATATTCCTGTTATCGTCTACTTACATCTAGAGAGCTTATACACTCTCGGTAGGGCTCTGAAATTCTGAGAGTGCGTGTATAGGATTCTGCACTTTCTTCTGCGAACCTTTACGCACTTTCGCTCTAACTTCTTCGGGTCTCTCGGGACGCACTAACGGTTTCTTCTCTGGGGCTTTCATCTTCCATATGACGATAGGAGACTAATCAAAACATAATAAAGTTGTATTATCATATGCACATAATCTATATTTTTATCATTATGTGTATAATTTTATGTCATATTCGAAAATTGCATTAATTAAGCATCATTGTTACATTTTAACATACTTATATGTAATATAATATTCAATTTAATAAACTCCTGAATATTTAATAATACTGCAATAAAATTGTAAAATAAGCTCTACGATATTTGTGCATGGATAATTTGTTAAGATGACTTATACTTACATACTAAAAGTCCACATATATTAGTGTACAGCAAAGAAAAATGTCATAAAAAAATATGATAAGAAATTAATTTATCTTAAAATCTTATAAAATAGAATCTTATAAAATATATATCTAGCGTTTTTATTATTAGAAAATATTCTATTTCAGCATCTTTTCATATAATTAAATTAAAACCTAATGTTGATGAAAAATAAACAGTACAGCGATACACCATGAAAGATCTCAAATATAGTAGACTACTGGCCTCTAACTGCAATAGCTTCTATGAATTTATTGAGACTTAGCAGTTGCAGAACTAATAAATGCCGACGAAACTTACCGTTACCGTAGATTGTCGCGGATACTTCGTTGACGCGACGTAGGAAGCCTTGACAGTAAGCACGACGGCGTTCATCAAGTTTTTAGCAGCCTGTATGAGGGAGGTTGCGCTATCTAGGCCGGAAACGATCAGCTCACCGCTGATATTCTGCACATCCGCCTTCACTTTACTCGTGATATTCATTTGATGGCAATAGAGCGCTATGCGTTGCAAGTACGCAAGGAGATCCTTCTTCGTGGAGCTTTCCGGGCATTGATCAGCGATCTGTCTGGTCAATTTGTCCAATTTCGTGCCAGCTTCAGAAATCTTCTTTGCCGCGTTTATGACGTCCATGGTCGTCTTCAGGGGGCCTCGACCACGAGTAAAGTCTGTCATTTCCATCATGATCATGCACATATGCTTAGCGAGAACGATGATGTCATTGCCGGCGTCATCCCATTTCGCCACCTCTTTGTCAAACTTGAGCTTTTCACTTTTGAAGTACTCAACCTGCTGCAGGATTTTCTGCTTGTCTTCCTCCGGCATCTTTCTCATTGCTTCGCGGGCAGTCGTGATGCCGCTGATTTCCGGATACTCATCCACACCGTGTTCTCCGGTCTGAGCACTGGACTTGCTACGTGTTTCTAACGTGTAATGCTCATCCAATTCTACATCTTCGGGATCCAGGTCTTCGTCCGCCTGAAAAAACGATAGCGAGTTAGAAACGATGAAAAAGAGGAATCATGAAATTTTAACGGGAATCGTAAAAGTTTCTCTTACCCTATTCATAAGCACAGCTCGCCTGATTTCGCGAACTCCGTCGTACACCAGTCTGGATGCGTCAATGAAGTCATTCTCATCCACTTCCTGTGCCGGATTGCTGCGCAACGCATTCACGGCCTCTTCAACTCGTTGCTCGAAGTTGGGCATTACCTGTTTTCTGAGAACCTTCACTGCTTCGAGAACTCGCTTGGTATAGATGCACGGTTCGTAGTTGTCCATCTCGGCCTGCACGACATTGCATACCCTGGCAGAACGGCCGAGTATTGCGCCCGCATGTCTGTCTAGGGTATCGGCATCACCAGGTCGTACTTGCAATGCCAGGACGCATTTATTGACGTCGTCCAGGATATGATTCTCGGAAACAGCCAAGAAATCGTCAATCGTGGTGATGTCGTCCACAGCTTCCGTTAAGACGCGCATTTGATTCTCCCACGCCTGACGGAACACCTTCATGTTGTCCTTCGCGACGTCTGAGTTTCGCGCAGCCCATACACGTGCCGCATTAATCACCTGCGGACATAGATTCTCGATCTGCGCCGCAGCATAGCGAACCATCTTTACGCCATCCTCGTTGTTGGACATACTGCATACCAAATTGGCCACCTTTTTAAAGTAAACAGTTTTATAATCTTCTTATTACTATGATATTTTAAAACTACTATGATATTTTATTGTAATATGTGTATTCAGATGATTATTTTAATATTGATATAAGAATTGTTTACCTCCACCAGTTTATTTGCGTGTTCCGTAAAAATGAGCGCGTACTCTTCTACCTCCTTGACCCAACCTTTTTCCGCAGCTTCATACAGGGCCTGTAACGGTGCGCTTGTTTCCAGGAAACTATCAGATACGTGGTCTACCACGGCTTTACGCAATTGTCTGCGAAGATCGCGGGTCTTCCTGCACATGTGATCTATCGCCCTCTCTAAGCCCTCAGATTGTTCCTTAACACCCATCTGTCAACATATATTTGTCGATTAATTTCAGACAAATTCGTTAAAGTATCTTTGAATTTTAAATTTATAGCTGTAAACGATTGCTTAATATTCGATGTTATTGTTAGTTTAAATCCGATTCGTATTATAGAAATAAATAATAGGAGAAGGATATGTAAATCAAATCATCAGAATAATGTTATTGATATAGATAGGAATAAAATGTTTTCTAGAATATTATTTAATTATATCATAAATTTTTAGCAACATGATTGCACAGCAAGCGATATATTTACAAGTTTGATATATATATATATATATATATATATATATATATATTTATAAACTACGAATTGTGTGTGCATAATTATATATAAGCTCTAATTTTCTACAGTTATGCTAATCTATCGTTTTGTCTATTGCATTGTATATTGCGTTTTAACATTTTGTTATTTTACATAACTACCACGTGAGATATTAGTTATTTAATGTTACATATAAAAGTGAAGGAAATTAAAGAAATAATTAAAATGAACTGTAAGGACATAGCTAATAACGAGCTAATGATTAGTGCTGGTCATTAAATAATAAGTATGCATTGGTAATGTGTGAGAGATCTAAGATAATGTGTATATGCGCAACAAAACGCATAGAAAATGTAAAATTACTTCGCATATTTACCCGTCTCCCACCCCGAGCGCGCTGTAACTGGCCATCACCAACAAAAACAAATCAATAGAATGAATATCGTTTTAATAAAAAGAATAAATTGCATGTCCTATATGCGTAAGTAAGAGTATGCTGTCTAAAATTTTATATAATGTAGAACTAATAACAAACAAAATCCTATAGCTTAAAGATAGAAAGAGCAATATATATTTATATAAATAACTCTCTAGCTTCAATTATTCCATCTAGAATAATCACTTTGTCTCACAGTATCACAAAAATACACTGTAAACTATTATTTATAGCGTAATCATGTTTGCTTTGTATGCTGAAAGAATGTTATGATTAATACAATCATTAAATTAATTATTCAATACATTAATTTGGCGGTTTATTGCATTACTCAAAATTGACGAAAAAGAAAGAATAAGAAATAAGTTCATATAAGTTTATATAGTTATACAATCAGCATTTTATAAATTATTATCTACATATTCACACATATTCATTTGTATTTACTTCATAAAAAGAATTCTTTCACATCCCTTCGACATAATGTAAACGCTATTATATCCGCATATATTTTTTGCGTAATTATAATCTACTCACGTTATTCATATATTCACTCAGAAGGTCCTGAAGCGCCTGTCTGACTGCGTTACATTCGGCGACGATGCGCTCTCTACGTTCGTCACGAGTGCACGACGAATCCGCCATTAATGCCGCACCGCTGATAATACTCTCCAATCTCTCTTCGAGGCTCGGTCGCGTACGAACTTCGTTGTAAGCAAGCGGAGACATCACCATTCTCTCGTCGAAATCATCCAACGCGGCGGCCAATTCACCGGGGCCGTCGTAAGGATGTTGGCTGTCAGGCGGCGTTTTCCCTTGAGCAACATCGTTTATCGTGTTCACGGCCTCGCATACTTGTTTCAGTACATAATCACGATTTGCCTTGGCCGCCGCTAAGTCAGGATGCTGCACGTACACCTTCGACGCGGTAAGCAACATGGTGGAGTGCTTCTTCAAAACAGCCCGGGCAGCCGCTAAATCGTCTCTAAGCTGCGGATCCTTCAGCTCATGCTGACGCTTGGCCGCCTGGTGAATCAATTCAGCGGCGTTTCTGCCGAATTCCTTGATATTCTGAATTAGTTCTCCCTGTGAAGAAGCGTTCTTTAATTTCTTTAGATCGTCCTCCACGACGTACAACGATTTCAAAAGCAGATGGACGTCCACCATGTCCGCTAGAATGAGCAAACGCGTTACCGCCGACAGCAAGTTCCTCGCGGCGCGCACCATGTTGCCTCGTTTCAAGGACGAACATGGATCCTCGGAAAATTCTCTGTGCAAATAATTTCCATATTACATTAACGTATCACGGCGACGTAACATAATATATAATTCGTAGATTACGTATAAATAAAAGTACCTGGCAGCAATGCTCATCGCTGCTCCTGTTTTCCTCACTTCCTCCACAGCGCTTAGCATTTCTGCTGTGATATCCGGATTTTCATAGGCAATCTTCTCACCCTTCTCGATAAAATTGGTAGTCGCCTTTTCAACGGTTCCGACAAGCGCGCTAGCCCTCTTCGACTTTCCTTTCTTCTTCTTGCTGGGACCTTTTGTGTTCACCAATGTGGTAACTTGGAGCACCAGCGGCTCTAGCGTCTTCTCCACGGACATGGTTCGTATCTCCAAGTTCTTGGGGTCCCATTTCAGAGTAATTGGCCCAAAGTGGTCGGACATATTTATTGTATTAATGTTTATTCTACAATTGCAAAAACGTTTCCGATATACAAAATCATAAGCTTGTAGGTGTAAAATATTCCTGAAATTAATACTTAATACATGCATGAAATTTCTCATATAATTAATTTATTGCAATGAAATGTAATAGGTACATTCATATAAAAAGCTAAACGATTTGTTCATGCATTGCTAAATGGCATTCTCTTTTCTCTTTTAACTCCTATATGCAAATCTTAAATCCTTCACTGATAATTATCTCAAATTTCATAATTTAAAAATATTGCGCGCATATGAATTTCATTTAATTCTAATCTTTAGGGAAATATAAATTTAGAATAATGTTAATATATAATTGAATTTATATTAATTATAAAGTTAGATATCTTTCGAATTAAGAAAAGTACCAGACATTCTTTGACACAAGTCTCTACTCTTCATAGCTGCATCTTCCATAAACTCGATATTTCTTTCGTCTCCTTTTAGCTAGAAATATAATTCTATCGATTCTATGAATAAAAATACACTTTATCGAAATTCGAATTACTTAAAATATTCATGTCAGGAATTGTTCTGTCAAACGTAAATATCGTGGATTACTCCAACTTGGTGTCTTCGGCCAGCGGGCGTGCGGCAGGAACTCGTGACGCTCCAGCAAGGACACGACACATTCGTCGTTTCGCTCCAGATAGGTACAACGCATACCTTCGATAACAGCATTCCCGGAAGGAGTGTCGCGTCCCTCCGCACACGCGTTGACGAGAGGGGAAAGGTGGTACAGATAAGGAAGGTACGAGCCCGGCTTACCTGCATCAAAAGGGACTCCGAGAAGGAAGGCGGGTCGCCGACGGTTTCAACCACTGTCAACAGCGACGAGCAATTTGGACACGACGCAACGATGCACGATCGCGCGAGATTGGCCGCATGAAACGGGACGCACCGAGACACGATACGGTCCAACGAGCCCGACAAGTACGGTGGAGTATCGTATCACCCTCCGCGATGTATCACTCCGTTGGCATTCGCCTGTCGCTCTCGCCTGCGCCTCGAGTACCTGACGTCATTATTTCCGCTGGGCTCGTGGGATCGGCGGTTATAGAGCGCGCCCGGTCTACGCCCGAAACCTTATGCCGCGTTTCGATGCGACGATCGCGCGCATCTGCCGCGAATCCGCGATTTCATCGATATTTGAGCTAATGTAGCTAAATTCATGATGTAAAAAGAAAAATGTAAAGCTGGGCAGCGATCACGTAACTTTTCTCCTAGGGCGGAAATGTAAAAAGTGAAAAGTTTCAAGTGACTGGGCGACTGCACACAGGACGCGTTGACGCGTTAAGCCCGCAACACACTACGTATCGCGGACGCGGATCGGATTGGGATTGCGGATCACG
>NJRP01000139.1:29607-90414 GCA_003063835.1 Aphaenogaster floridana | reverse complement strand
TTTTCCGTTAGAACCAAAAGTTTATTGGCTACCGCGCCGCGTGTAATGGCTCTTGCAGACCAGCGCGATATCCAATGAACGTACCGCCTTTCCGCTCATCTCTGTACGCTCATTGGATATCGCGCGTCGCGCGCGACTAAATCGTGCTGGTCTGCAAGAGCCATAATTGGTTGGCGTCACCGGAATGACCGGAATCAACGTATCGGAGTGCATTGGAGTGAATAGGAGCATGTTGGGGTTGGGGCAGGTGACGCGAACAAACCTTTAGCCGATGAGCGACGCATGAAAAGGTACCTTCATGAAAACCGGTCCGCCGTTCGGCCTCGAGACTTCGGTTGATTTCGGTCGCTTTCGGTCGCCTTCGGTCACTCTCGGTTGATCTCGGTGACCGAGAGACCTTCGATTGCTCCGAATCGCACGCCAATCGCGCTGCCGCTCGTCCACCGGCGTTGTCGTTGTCGGTTTTTTTTTTATTTCCACGAGTCCACGTACGTTTTGCGAGTACGCCGCCCGTGCGTCGGGAAACAGTAGGTATCATGTCTCACGGCGGCAGAAACGAATGCAGAATATACGTGGGCAATCTACCGCCGGACATCCGTACGAAGGACATTCAAGATCTCTTCTACAAGTTCGGTAAAGTTACTTTCGTCGACCTGAAAAACCGCCGGGGCCCGCCTTTCGCTTTCGTTGAATTCGACGATCCAAGGTGAGCTTTCCGAGCGTGAGAGATTCACGCCGCGAGATTCCGCGCTGCGTGTTCGCGACACGCGTGCGCTATTACACGTATGCACTTCCCGTTCCGATGTCCATCGGTTAATTCGAGGCCGTTCGCGCGACCTCGTGCGCGACAACGGACTCGAAGCGATGCGACGTAGTTTGTCGAGGAGGATGACGAAATCATAAATACGTATCTCGAAAATTTATTTACTTCTCTTGCATTTATGAAGCAACGTATGGAATAGCAGAAGCGACTGCTGCTGACTCGGGAAAATAACAAAACAAAAAATTATTTTTGGGCGCGCAAACGCAGTAATATTTTTTTTCTCTGCTATAAGACTCCATAAATCATAAAATACTTGAACGCCACTATTAAATCAGAGAAAGAGCTTAAGCATATTTTAAGATACATATATTTGTTTTAAGATACATAATATTGATTTTCATCTATTATTTACATAACACATTTGGTGCACTTAGTACTACAACCGCTCAGTGAGCGCTCACTTCGTTATGATTGGAACATTCTTTTATATTTACCATAAATCTAAAAGTATACTCCAATCATAACAAAGTGCTCAGTGAGCGCTCACTGAGCGATTGTAGTACTGAATGCACCCATTGTTTCAAGACTCGCAATATTGTATCGAGATAGATTGTATCTTCTTATCAGCTTATTATCTTATCAGCTTTTTGTACAAAATATGTTTCTCAACGATGCAGTTTTGACTTATTTTGTATAAATATAATTTCTATTGATTACAATATTTATCGCAATTGCTGTATCTTGCAGGTTTGCTACTGTTAAGATCTACAAGTAGACACTCTACTGAAAAATTACATAACTTTATCGAAGAAGCGTTCAAGATTAGAGTAGATAAACAACGCTTGTTTTTCAGAGATGCAGAAGATGCGGTACACGCGAGGGATGGTTACGATTACGATGGCTACAGATTGAGGGTCGAGTTTCCGCGCGGCGGCGGCCCCAGCAATAATTTCCGCGGTGGACGCGGAGCTGGGGACAGCGGCAGGGGTGGCCGCGGTGAGATGAGCAATTCTCGTGGCCGCGGTCCACCAGCGCGACGATCACAGTACAGAGTCCTGGTTAGTGGTCTACCGCCTTCGGGAAGCTGGCAAGATCTTAAAGACCATATGCGCGAGGCCGGTGACGTATGCTTCGCAGATGTTTACAAGGATGGCACCGGTGTCGTTGAATTTCTGAGACACGATGACATGAAGTACGCCGTGAAGAAGTTGGATGACTCGAGATTTAGATCACACGAGGTACGATCCTCCACTGCTATCCTAATCATAAGAGTATCGCTGTATTCTAGCATCGAGTTCTCCTATAAACAAACTATAAATAGTCATTTAAATGTCCCCTGTAAATAGTTATTTAAATGTTTTTGTATTTTTTTGCGACTGCATGTACTTTAATCTATAACTTTACATTTGATATGCTTTGATCATTTGATTTAACATCTAGGGTGAGGTAGCTTACATCCGTGTGAAGGAAGACCACAGCGGTGGCGATAGGGGACGCAGCGAAGACAGGGAAAGGGGCCGTACTCGTTCACGAAGCTACAGTCCACGGCGTCGTGGTTCTCCTACTTATTCGCCGTTGCGGCGTAATTACTCGCGATCAAGATCTCGCTCCAGATCTCGCTCATACGACTAGTGTGTACGTATGTGTTTCACATGGTAATATAAGTACAGGTTTCTATTGATATTTGCTCTTTACCATGTTTCATTATTGCTGATTTAAATTTCACTCGATAAAGATTTCCAAATCCAATCCAAACACAGATTTTGTAAAAAGATTCAAATTAATTTCTTAATATTGCTTGAATTTAATAACTAATTAATTGATTGTATTGTATCTCTGATGTATAATTAGAGCACGGTTTATTTCGTACATATGTCACAATTATTCTTTAAGTTCCTTGATTTCAAAGTAAGCATATCTTATCATTCGACCCAGAAGCAAGTTAATTTAGCGATTTCATTTTTAGTCGTCATTTTAACAAAAGTAGTATTGGACTTTTTGAAATGATTATCTAATACGGTAACTTTATTGAATCTTATCCTTAAAAATGAAATCGTGCTCGAGATCATATATAACTGTTTATCCTTCAAACTGTCGGATCTTCTACATTTAAAGATACATTCCTCCATATATTTGCCAACTTCTTTTGTCATCACTACCATTTATGAAATGTGTAACAATTTTGAAGTATTATTAATGAGCCTTCTTACAAAATTAGACCTAAACCTTTAACTCTTAGCTACCAATTTATTCCGGCTTTTAACTTTGATATAAACGAGATTACTGATATTTATGATGTATATTTTTAATTGACAATAACTCATTCACTTTTTGCTAATATACGTTTCTAACAATGGTGGCTACTTTAATATATTATGTGAAATATATATTGATACTTAAGTCTTCATTTGGATATACTTTGCACAGTGAAATATTAGATTTTAAAGCTTGCCTAATAAAAGTTTCTCCTCTATAATCTCTTGTAACTATTACATAATTTACTAACATACAGAATTTACTAACATTCTTTTATAATCGAAATTATTTTCACACCTGTTAGGACAGTTTTATCCCATATTACTATGAAAGTGCTAAACTTTATTGTACAAGAACATGATATACACATAGGAATATGGGTAAACTGTTTATATACACATAGGAATATGGGTAAACTGTTTAACATTTTTAAATAGACATTTTATAGACTAATAAATACAAAACAGGGCTTAAATTGATACTTATTTTAGCTTAAGATGCCTTTCTCTCGTCATAAGTTTTCAAGTTATTGATATTATTGTAATAACGCGATAATTATTATAATACGACAGGATACTGCTAAACTGAGCATACTGCATATCTAATCCTAAATTAACATACTACATAGCTGAAGTAGAACAACTGTTGCTAGTGCGCCATATACGTAAAAAATCATGTGCTATTGCCTAGTTGCAGATTTCTTAATGCATTTAAAGTCGATTTTCCAATACTAAACTTTTGTCGACAAATCTGTAATTTAAGAAAAAAGTAAATAATATGCGATATATTCTGTATACATGCGTCTTCGGCAATAACAAATATACAAATTAAAAGAGTAGCATGCTATATATGTATATTCATCTTACAAAATATATTTTTTTTTATATAGAATATATGATTATATATATATACAATATTAACTCTAACAGATAACTTGTGTATATACAAATAAATACCTCAAAATTGTTTACACGATTCATTTACGCAGCTTACTTATCATTTGAATCAAAATAATTCCAAAATCGAATCAGTAGTGATGACAATATATCGCGCATATACGTATAATAATACATGAGCGTCGTAACAGTTAATATTTATTATACACTACACATAATTATATTGGCATAAACATTTTTCTTTTTATTATCACTCCCATACAATCTAATTCGCTTTATAATAACACACAATTGTATTTACAATAGACTTGATGACCTTTAATATTTCGTGGGTCATTTCCTGAGTTTGCAAATTGCGTTTGATGTTATTTCAATACAAAATGTCTAACTTATTTAGACTTTTAACATTTCTCGATGTGAAAATATACAGCATAACGTGCTCATATGTATATATATATATATATATATATATATATTATATATATATATATACACATATATATTAATAATCTGGACATTAACAATATATCCAGATTAAAATATATTTTAAGTAATACACGACGAATTCGATGAAATGTGGTGAAATAACTATTAATTGATATATTACCTTTCGCATTTCTCTGTTCGTGTGTTTTCCTTTCTCTTATATTTGCAACAATCACATAATTAAATGCACTTTTGGAAATTTTTATTATATCCAAAAACTCTCAGCGCACATTCGAAAGGAAAACATTGAATATCGTGTATTTCATGCTATTTTTGCAAATTAATCCTGTGATCTTAGTTCATTTGATATGTTAATTTATAAACTTCTTTGTCGAAATTTTTTTTCAAAAAATGCAATGTTTTAAATCTTCTCTGCCACTTCTACAGTCTTTATATACATACAGATTTCATAAGTTTATACGTCACAGGCATTACATTTGCATTGATAAACTATATGTAATATTAATTTACATCACATAAGGAACTAATGTATTTTTTCTTCTTTTGTATATTGGGATTGTAACACAATGAATGAAAAACTGAAATCAACACGATCTTACTTCTTGGATGGATATAATACACATTCGCTTGGCGTTGGGATGAGATGGATTGCGTTTTGGAGGATTTGCGGAGAGCATAAATTATAAAAGGATTAAAAGACATAGATGAAAATGTGAATAGCGAAACGGGATACTTTCAAGAGGAAATTCAGGATCAGGAGAAAGAAAGGATTCTCGGTTGCTGGCTCAGGAAACGTTGGCAAGTCCATTACGAGGAGGCAATGAATGCCCAGTAAATAATATTTCTTTTTGAAACTAGTAGAATCCCAGTTTGAAGCTAAAGATTTTTGTGTGTCGCTGTTTTAAAAGAAAAACATAACGAGAGTGGAACTTCCTCATTATGTTATGTGCTTATCAGGATTAAAGTGCTTCGAGTTGCGTACTATTTTCGCGTATCGATTTAAAAAGAAAAAAGCATTTCGCGCGTTTATTAATTCATTTATAGTCTGAGTAGTCAAACTAGTAATGGATTGTCAACTACAACTGGATTCTGTTGGAAGCATTTAATTTATAACTCTAAAGTTTCTTGAACTTTAGTGAAGATTAATTTTTCGGATCACTCATTAAGGACGGATTTTCGGCATGATATTTATCCCTTTCTTGATACAACGGATGACGTCAATACTAGACTCAATTTTGTTAGCTGTTACGAAACCATTTCGTATTTAGTGTTAATTTGAAAGGTGGAAGTGATTCTTTGGAAAGACTGTCGCATGCCTAATAATCATACATTCGATAATATCGGCGATCTAAGGTCTAATTGTAAAAAAAACGTGTCTCCCGATAACTATGGCCGTTTTCTCGACCGATCGTGACCGGTGCATCAAGTGCATCTTTTTCTCGCGTTGTAAACCACAGTGCGAATCTTCAGGATTTAACTGGCATAAACAAGAGGATGGTACATTTGAGTAACACAACCTGTCTGTCATCTTGACGGGAACCGACCTCATAATTTTAGAGGAACTCCGTACGACGGACAGGATTCTCCGGATATGTTTGGATTAGGACGCTAGCAGGATTCGAAACGGGATAAATTAGTATGCATGGACGGATATTTTTGGATAAGGATAAAAATTGCCTGCGCTGTATTCACCTAACCGGATCGTGTCGAGCGGATCACTCGGATTCATTAAGGGAACGATATGCGATGTGGAAGAATGTGGATTTGGAAGCATGATATCGTTCGCGCTTCATAGGGTTCACGGATTTATCTCCTAGGTCGGATACGGAATTTGGACTCGTGTTTAGCGGGATCAATTGACAAGATGATCGGATGTCATTTTTCTCACGGAGAAATGAAAAGCGGATGAGGTGGTGGCTTGCCGTAAGGTATTTGTGCAAACAGTTTATACCTGAGATATTATCGATATTTATTTCTGCATGCTCTCTTCGAAAATATTCTTATATTCGTATTTTCATTTTTGTCACCAACAAGGCAAACGCAACTTAGTAACACGCAATAAGCCTGCCTCGACAAAGTCTTAAAATGTGTTTGCATTAATAATCGATCCTCCCTGTGTTCAGCTTCATTCTCATTGTTGTGAAATTTGTCATGCATAACTCACAAGACAGATCTCGCAACAACAGCAATAACTAGTTTATAATAATTCTGCCTTTTTTGTTCAATTAACATCACAGATAAGTATATTTTCAATATTTTATGTGTTATTTCTATGTTATCGTATATATATTATATATATATATATATATATTGTTCTTCTATAGTTAATTGTTATACGAACGATGTGTGTGTAGCAATAAGGAGAAGATATGAATAGCATCGAATCTATAATGGTCTCGCATAAGGTGTATTTATCCACAAATATCTAAAACACTATTGTTGAAATTGATAGTAACAGTTCCTCTATTGCGCATATTTCGTTATATATTACACACAAATTTATCATCTGCTATATATATTTTATTATTCCGCGCATTGTACATATCTAAGTATTTTCTGCGTTGTACAGGACGCGCGCGCGTACAATCTAGGATGTACTTCACAACTAGGCACCAAATATAACATCGATTGCTTCACACTTTCATTAAATAGGATTCTCCTAACATGTTTCTTTGCAATTCTTTTCTTAATACAATACCTCCTCTCCCCAAAATTCTTGTGCATTATTAAACTGGTAAATGGGATGAATTAAAAATAAATATTGAAAATAAATATGTTGATGTAAGCACGACATTGTTTTATACATTTATCTTCCTTCAGTTTGTGTGCGAACAGATCTACTTTAAATCAATGTCACATATCTAAGGTGTGGATTAATATTTTTATGAGTTTGTAAATAAAAAAAGTCGACACCGTGTCCTTCTCGGGTAAGTATTACATTAGGCTGAAATTTTAATATTGTATTTGTTTGCCTTATTAGCATACAATAGGCGGACGTCTTTTCAAAGTTCAAAAGCTACAAAATTATATAAGCACGCATCCATATGGATGCAATACAATTTTTAATTATATTCGTATCTATTTACAATAAAAGATTTATACAATTCAAACGTATCAGGAAGTTAACGCATTAATGATTAACAATCAGAAAGCCGTTTATTTATTCATAAGAATGTACGAAATCTGTTTTAGACGTATTTTTTGCATTTGATATGAAATAAATATATATATCTTCGAGAGATATATATGAACAAAAAATCAGAGAGAAAAATAAAAAGTACAGAAAGTGATGCTGAAAAGAATAACTTTATAAATTATGCGTAGAAGTTTTAATAAACTAAAATGATCAATACGCAAAAGTATAACGATAGATGTTACTCGTTAAACCTTATATATGATGTTGCCAATAAAAGTATAAAGTTAGCCTGGTTAAGAAAAGGATTAATGCAACAAATACATTATATTTGAAAATTGCTAATGCTTTATTTGATTTGCCACGTGATATGTGCTCTAAATACTACAATGTTCATCGTGGACAGCGATTTCATCCGGTGCTGATTCAATTAATTTCCCGAATGGGTGTAATAATGAGGTCCTTAATAAGCACATTCTCCGGAGTCTGCAACGAGTAGAGAATAGCGTCCGCCACGTCTTTCGGTTTCAGGGCCAATCGTGAATTTTCCTTCAACCACTGCTGGGTGATCTCGGTTTCCACCAAACCTGGACAGATGCTCTGTTGCGAGAAAATCAAGAATCGTGTCAATAGATATCGAAGAAGAATAACTTGCTAAGCGATTTTTCAATGTGTTTTTCTTCGAAATGTATTTCATTTTTATGTAATAAATCATTTTTAATCAACGATTTTCTTAATATTCCACTCTTTGAATATATTTCACTTTGCTCGCAAGATCTTGGGAAAGATCAAACTTTTCAATCGCAAAGTGAGGTGGAATATTAAGAAGTTAGAATTTGAAAAAGCTGTAACTTTTTATTGTATTTTGGAATAAGATTGATACTTTATATATAAATGCTTAATAAATTCGTTACGGTGCGACTCGAAGTTACTTACAATCACTTTGATGTTGGACTCGTTCTGGGCCAATTCCAGACGAAGGCATTCGGTCAACGCGGTCAGCGCGGACTTGCTGCAAGCGTATGCCGGGGAAATAGGCCGGTCGGAGGCAAGAGGCAACCATTTCAGGCCGCATACATCGTTGATATTAACGATGCAACCGTTATCAATTCCTAATATTATTTCATTTATCACAGATGTAGAAATAATTGTTCTTCATTCTTCCCCTAAGACACCTACCTTTGTTCTTCATTAACTGTAAAATCTTCTTGGTGATACACGATAAGCCGAGCACGTTGACATCAAGAGTCTTCTTAAGCTCCTGTATGCCACCGTTGATGCTGGACCAATTTATGCTGAGGCTAGCGTTGTTTATCAGGATGTCGACACTACCCAGGTTCTTCTCTATCCACTCCAACGCGCCCTCGATCTCGTTCGGAAGGCTCAAGTCGCATTGAAGGGGATAGAGCTTGCCGGGTTTGCCCTTCAGCTCATCCACAAGATTCTACAGAGATCATGAGAGAGATGACTAATTTATAAATAGTAATTTATTAATTTATCACTTTTACAATGACCTTTTATTAAATAATCTGTAGCTCATACGCGATTCAATTGTATTTTTAATAGTGTTAAATAGTGTTAAACGTACCTTCAGTTTGTTTATATCGTTGGAGAGACCGATGACCTTGAGTCCCTTCGACACCAATTCCTCAACGATCGCTTTCCCGATTCCGGAACAGGCGCCGGTGACCAGAGCGATCTTATTCGACAGAATATTCATACTGAAGATTTTGTGTTAGCTCAAAAACGTCGGAACGAGAGGAAATTGCTTCTCACTGCCACGGGAAGCTTCTGCATGCCAATCCGCATCTTCAACACCTCTTTATACTGCGCTGAAAATCTGGACCTCGATTAGGAGGTCGCGTACAATCTACGTCTAGATAGTTCATTGCCTTCTGGATGATGCATTCCCGTGCGGGTATTGCATATTATTCGCGATATTACTCCTTATTTTCGGCACGTAACTCGTTGGGAGAAGAGTACAACCATTGAAAATTAGCGTTTATGCTCGCACGCAGATAAGACGTATCGTTGTTATTAAGACGCGCTCGTGAACGCGATTTATTATCGCGGAAACGAAATATTATTAATTAAAGTAACGATTAATTAAAGTCAACGCATATTTTATGCAACTGGACCGGACAGCTGCATCATCTCTGATATATGTCGTGTTCTTTCTCTAATTTTCTTTAAATTAATATGGTTTAAATATATGAAAATATTCATATTTTAAATTTTCATTTGCATATAATATATACAGGGTGTAACACCATTGTGTATCACAAACGCTAGGGCGTGTTCTACGACCTAAAATAAGAAAAAAAAGTTATATAAGCATGGGTTCTAATTTGCCTCGTTTTCAAGATGCAGGGTGTTAGTTCAGTGATTAGTTTTACTATTATTTTATGATTTTTTATTTTTTATTATTTTATTTATTTATTCATTTTTGTAATACAACAAATTTTTTTTCTTATTTTCATAATTTTTAATTGTTTTGCTATTTTCTATCTTTTTTCTTAAATTGTAGTTTACAACAATTGTTCTCTCAAAGTTACACCCTCTCACTTGAGAGAATGCCAGGCTTCGGCTCTTCTCAGTAAGGATCTTCGAACTCGTTCGAAAATTCCTGGCGTGGCTGAAATTGTTGCACAGTCTTGCTGTACTCGACGTTGTAGTTCGCCGATATTCGGAACTTCTATTTCAAAAGAGTTTCTATTTACAAAAGAGTTTTTAAGTGACCCCAAAGAAATTAGGACAACACAAACGCACAAAAAAGTTTGTGTTGTACTAAAAGAATAAATAAATAAAATACTTAAAAAAATAAAGAATAATAATAAAAAATAAATAAATAAATAAAATAATAGTAAAACTAATCGCTGAACTTTAACACCCTGCATCTTGAAAACGAGGCAAATTAGAACCCATGTTTATATAACTTTTTTCTTATTTTAGGTCGTAGAACACGTCCTAGCGTTTGTGACGTACGATGGTGTTATATCCTGTATATATACATATACACTACCGTCCAAAAATATTTGCCCACTTTGTCTTTCTTAACAAAATGAAAGAAATTCAAAAGATTAATGAACAATTTTAAGTCATGAAGGACCAACTTGAGAGAGATATTTCGCAACCATTTATTTGCAACTTACGTTTCCTGAAACATATACTTTGTATATGAATGGTATCCCGAGTAGCAATTAATAGTTGACCAACGACTGTTGGCCGCTGGAGATATAACATTGGCCCAATATTTTGTGCTGCTTGGGATATGTTTGAGGAAACTTAAGTTGCAAATGAATGGTTGCATGAGCAATGCTCGTCTTAATATACGCTCCGTATCGCAATAGAGTATTTATGAATATGTAAGATATGTCTTGTCTTATTATATTTAAATTTATATATATTTATATTTTTTACGTAGTGCCAAACCGGAGTCATAATGTAATATTGGATTTTATTACATCTTTATTTGGCTTTTATTTCAATAGGACCCTTCGATTGATTTAACACGTTAAAAACAGATTGGTGCAATTCAAAGTAAGAAAAGGAATGCAAAAAGAGGAAGCGTGAGTGAAGCCGCTTTTTTATTGATCTCATGAAAAGCTTGCGAAAAGCGCAATAGTTCTAGTTATATTTAACATTTCGTATATATGTATACATTTGGACGCCTTGAAAATCGATTACCACGATTCGCCCAGAGGTCTCAACACGATATCCTGTATCTACGGAAAGAAGATATAACTTTTTTAGATTTTATCTTGTACGACGAAAAGGGAAAATCTCTAGAGACGCATGTGCGACATACCAGAACGTGAGGAGGATTGGATAGCACGTAAATCGCCGCCGCCGCGACATCGTCAGGATCCAAGGTCGGCGCCACTGCCATTGCTTCCGGGGAGAACATACTGTAGGAAGCCATGAATTCTGTTGCAACCAAACCGGGGCTGATATTCTGGGTGTGACAGAACAAATTCATGTAAGTTCATGTTTGTTCTAAGCTTCTTGTTCAATTTTAAATATATATTTCTCAGTCATCATTGAATTATATATAGAGAATAATTTTTAACTATATATCAATATATCAAGGAATGAAATCTGAATGCGAGAAGAAAACGTCGTAAGAACGTTAATCGTTCAGGCTTTATTTCCGAGTTACGATAAATTGAAAAGAAAGCTCAAATTTATTTGTAACATTCTATGAAATTATGTAATTGAGAATGAGAAATAACTATAGTAGATAATGAAAAAAAAAATTTACTCAAGATATTATGGAGGTTTTAACATCAAGGGAAAGAAAATTTAATTAACGTTTAAATTTTAAGATTTTTTACTTAATTAATACTGTAATTAATAATTTTAATTAATAATTAAAGAATTCTTAAATGTGATAGATATTTTGGAAAATAGTCATTTTACTTCGCATGGCAAATGTCTTACCGTGACACGTATGCGCGTTCCCGCAAGCTCGTGTCGCAAAGTCATGGCGAGGCCGGTGATAGCACGCTTTGACGCCGGATATACGCTGAATCCCGGAATGAAGGGGACCCTTTCGGCAGCCAAACTATTCACATGAATCACGACGGCATCTTCGGCCGCCGTCTCGCGCATCATGCGTACAGCCTCGCGCGTACAAAGACAAAGTCCCAGGACGTTCACCTCGAACACGGACTGCCAGTCCTTCAAAGTACCGTCTATAAAGCGCGTCGAACAAAAATAATACTTGATAATGTATTCTGTATTTTACATCGCTCTCTACGAAAATGCGTTTGTATCTCTTTTAAAAAATAATTATTTATTTTGTCTACCGATTGAACAGGACAATTTAAAGAGTTTAAAGAGCTTAAAAGCACGAAGAAGAAATTTCTTTATAAGAAGAGAAAACATTAATATTGGATTTAGAATTGCACGGAACTCTTATAGTCGTCTAGCAGTTTAAATTAAAGATTTTTACCTGTGAGCGAGGATTCCTTGGTGATACCAGCGCTGTTCACGAGAACGCTTACCGGTCCAAGATTATCTTTTACCCACGCGAAAGCCACAGTTACGCTTTCCTCCTTAATGACATCGCATTCCACAGGATGAAGCTTTCCCGAGGAATCTTCCAAACTATCAGCAATTTCCTTAACTTTCTCCACTCTCCTCGCGAAACCCGCCACTATCATACCTGATATAATAAAACGGCCGTACCTATGAGCTTCATATTACGTTAATTCAGACAATTTTTTTTGCATTACATAATTCCTTGGTAAGACTTTTTACGACATTTTACGATTATTCCGAATAGCATTAATATCTTGTTTTCATTCGAATATAACAGATTATTATACATACTTCCCAATTAGCAAGTGATACGGCAATTATCTCGCGTTGGCGCAAGCCAAGATAAATGCGTGAGATTGCGAAGTCAAATTTCTCGCCAGAAATAAACTTTCACATAACATTTATTTGCAATTGGAACACTTCCTCACCTTGCTTAACGAAACTTCGCGCGATCGCTGCACCGATTCCGGCGCTGGCACCGGTTACCACGGCTACTTTTCCAGCCCATCGCTCCATCCTTGTGCAACGAAATTCGAGATGCGACTGTGGACGCAGAAGCCTTCGGTAATGAGATCACGTTTACAAGCTTCGGACATCGATATGTAAAAAAAGGAGGACAGACCAGATATGAAATCCGATAGTCCTGACCACTGCCTGGCCTCAATCAGATGCGATTATGTTTATTAGATTAAATTTCGATCTTCTCGATGAAATAAAAGATGAACTTTTTAGAAAAACAAAAAAAATTTGATCAAAATGAGTCCGAATTGTCATTTTTTCGTTTATGCTTATGTATTGTCTATTGTTTGTATTAAGATATTATTATTTGTAGGTAAAAATTTTATCAAATTTAGTTACATTTGTCAGTTAATTGGTTTAATTATATTGATGTTTAATAATACTGATTATATGTATTTATTAATATATTTTTTTATGTTTGTCAATTTTATTTAATTGATTTATATTTACAAATTAACTTTACAGAACTAGGAATAATTTTTTATATATATAATGATTACAGAGGTCTTAGACATAGATTTTTTTAAATACCAATTAGATTTCGTTTAAATTTGGTTCTGAAATCCGAAAATAATTATTGCATAATATGCGAGGTGCAATTGCTTCATCGTTTTAAGCGCATCTCGAGGCCGACGAAGAGCATTTATCAATTAAGCTTAACGAATAGCTAACAACTGCATAATTACGAGACCATATGTGTCTACGTATATCGCCTGTAATTATTTATTGAGCGACATCATCGCATAAATTGCGCTCCACTTACTTGGAGCGTTCTTCGTCCTGCAGTTATGTTAAAAATTCGTATTATACTTGTTGTAAATCACAGTTAGATGGAGGTAAATAAATATCGTTCAATTTCGATTTGGCTACAAGTATATTTTGGGCGTAAGGCGTCTACATGGATGAGTACTATACAATGCGAGGTATTAATTTCTCTCCTAGAGGTCTAAAGTTTTCTTTATCGCATAACCCCGTGATATATTTCGAAATGATAATGATCGATCGACCTGTCGAACTTCTAAACATCGGGACTTAGGCAGACGAACTTTGGTATAAAGGATCGCGTGTGTATGTCTTCTTTTTTTTCAGATGTTTAGAAGAGAACGTGTCCTCCCTCTTTCTCTCACTCTTAAAAAATGCACCTCTCTCTAACTCAACCGACGAATGAGCTTTAACATGTATAGTCGTATTAAAAGACGAGAAATAAAGAGGAGTGTTCACGCCTTTGCTCTCTCCGTGTCGCTTACTACACCGCCAATTGTTATATTTACAAATCCTAACCCTTTTTACAAATATCTATACGCCTCTTATACGCTGCAAGAAAATATATCGTTTTTTCTCGTGTTGTCGTACGCTAACGTTACTTCACGCTGAATACTTCTCGACTAAGTTTACATCTTCTTCCCTAAACTGGTCATTGTTGTTCATCTACTTTACGCGACGCATATCTAACGTGACGGTGATATCGAGAAATACATACGGCAAGGGAGAATACAACGAAAATACAATTTCCGTAAGAAACATTGCTTCGCACTTAGTGCCGATTCCGACTATCCGGTTTGAAACCGCGATCTCGTTGTGTTTTCGCGCCTAACTAAATTTGCGAATAATACACGCCTAAACTAAATCTCGCACAAGTCGTAGGAAAACGCAGAGGATGCGAATGTTCACAGCGTTTCAGAGATGTCTTGGATGTTTCTTTAGTATTGTACAGTTACATTATATTATATATAATGTCTATTTTTGGGGAAACATTACATGTACCCTAACGCATGAACGCTCTACGAGCTATCGAGAGATCTTTCTTCTTCCGTATTTGAAACCGTACAAAATAATAATCACTGTGTATTTACTTGAGACATCGAGATAGCACGTTTTTCTATACATCTCCTACACATGACAGTTTTTCGCTAACATCTCAGTTACGCTTACACGCTGTATGTAAATGAAATAGGTAGAAATATTACCAATTAGACTCTATTACAAGCGAGTAAAGAAAAGAGAGACAGCGAACGAATAGAGAGCTATACCTGTCGTTATCTATGCTTCATTGTTTCATCGCGAGAGAGGATCGAGCATGCTAAAAGACGACAGGAATGAAAGACGACATCAATAATCAAAAGTCAGCAAGGATCTCGCAATTTGGCGTTCGTCAACCGCTTACTCCGACTATACACGAGCGAAATAAATAAATCTTTTACTCTTTCGAATTGCAGACGACCACAATCTCTCTTTCTCCCCGTGTCGTGACGTATTCATATAAAATTGTACCGCCAATTACAAGTAATTATTGTATTTAATTGCTTTAGTTGACGCGTGCACACGTATGTACACACTCACGTGCACAGACGAATATAAGAATACCACAGCTATCACATCGACGCAGGACTACGTAATAAAAACTCGCGCCGCAAAAGTCCGATATTAGCGAATTAAGCTAAGGATAGATATCAATTTCTTTTCTTTTTATATTTTTAGTTACGACTTTCCGCAATAATATCATTTCCGGAAGAGGAAAGAACATTGGCGAATCTGAAGAGAGAAAGAGAAATCAAACGAGAACGGAACTGTTATCTTGCTTATGTCTCATGAATATTTAAATAATATACCCTCTGGAAAAGAGATAGCACACTTATACCCAGGGTAGGCAGGTGTAAGGGGCGCAACTATTCTGGTGGTGGATGCTAACGAAGGGAAGCGAGTGTCGTTGCCTGTGTCAGTGTTGACGAGGATAAGGATCCAACTGCGTGTTTCTGTGCATCTGTGGTGTTACATTGCTCGGTTGTGATTGCTCCTGTCTGTGTTGTTGATGTCGTGTTTGTTGCTGCTGCTGTTGCATCAGCAGCTGCTGCTGCTGCAGGTGTTGTTGGTGCTGGCGTTGCGTTTGTGTATGCGGTTGCAGGGTGTGCTGAAGTTGCTGTTGTGGTTGCTGTTGTGGTTGCGATTGCGGTTGCGGTTGCGGTTGCTGCTGTTGTTGCTGTTGTTGTTGCTGCTGTTGCTGCTGGCCCTGTTGTTTTCGTTGCTCCGAGCCAGCCGCCACGTAAGAAAATACGCAGAGGACAGCGTAGCAGATATCAGACGCCTGTGAATGAAAAGGTAGATATTTCACGCCGTTGCGTACACAGTATTAGTGTCGTTTTATTTATCAGAAGTTTTGACATTAATTCGTCAAAAATCAAAATAAATATCAAATTTTATCAAATTAAATTTTACTAATTTTTATTCATTTTTAATTTTGTGCGTATGTGTGTAAAACAAATCTTAAATTACACAAAACTTTGTCTAGAAATGGTAAGTTAAATTGTAAAAATTGTTTTTTGAACGTAATTTATAAAAACATAAAATAAAAGTTTATTGAACAGAAAAAAGAACTTACGTGATGTGTAAAAAAGGAAAAAACTTAAAGATAAGCCTCATGCGGTGTCATTTCCGTGCTTATGTTTCTGGTGAGTCTCCAACGGGAGTTTATTAAGGGTAAATGCGACAGAAAATATTCTATGCAAGCAGCGAACCGCCTCTTCAGCCTGTTACACAGTATATGACTATAGAAAAAATAAATACGAAAATTGAAAGTAATAAAATGCCTATCACTCTTGACTCTTTTTATCTTTTTATCTATTGCACCCATTCTTGAATATACTTACATGATCAATTAAAAGTAAGCCATTGTAACTTAATGATATTTCATTAAATGCTTATAACGTAAACTATCGTAAAATTAAAAAAAAGATGTTATCATATTCTGTACAAAATAAATGTATTATTCAGTCCAAACGAGTATGGCTTCAATTAAATTACTATTTATAAAATAAACATTTTATTACTTTTTTTCTCGAAACGAATATCTTTCCTTATTGCGACAGATATATTCTATTCCAGTAGTAAGGAGCTTAGTGAAACACGCCTACTCACCATTTGTGACTTATATTTACGTTGAATTACTTGTCTAGTTTTAGGATCTGAAACAGAAAGGCGCCCGATGACGTTCTGACGTTCAAAGACTAAGAGCTAAATTGCAGCGTAAGCGTGTCAGAATATCGTAAATCTATTCTTTTTTTACGAGATATCTACGGCGTGTAAAAGCGTATGGTAATCGGTGCAGTATTCGGTGTATCACTTACTGAATTCTTCCAAAACAAAGATTCCATCCTTTTGAGTAAAGCACTTGCGGATATGATCGAGTCTTACAAAAAACTGCAAATAACACAATCGGTTTGCGTTAGTGGTCTGCGCATCGCGCGTCGTGGATCTGAATCTACTCGACCATGCACACGATTCTGGCGATTCTCTATTTGCCTATCATTATCATATACGTCGATATAGCACTATCGGTCGTGTGTGCGAACAGCTTTCTAAAAGAGGCGTGAAAATGTATCGTGATGCTCACCCGACGATAAGCGTCTGTTTCCACCCTTCGAGCGCTAATTTTGTCGGCTCTCTGATCAATCAACAATAATTCTTAGTTACAACCTAATCTTTTTTACTTTAATTAATAAAATTGTTCCTATATTATTCTATATTTATTACTGCAATTATATTATTATTTTAATCGTTTTCAATTGAAGTAAATTAGCAAAATGCAAAAATTCGAAGAGTTTTTTATTATACGGTTCAACTTCGCGAAATTTTTTTATTAAGACGCGCTCGACGGGTTTTGCACAAAAAGTGTGTTTCACGTACTGTCTATTTTAATCAATGCACGTCACCGTACAGGAAATCACAATATGCAACTAATTACAATGCGATTAGCCAAATTATACTTCTCTCGTGTAATCTTTTCAACTTACGATAACCGACGTCTTAATGTGATGTGTTTTTTAATGTATCAAAAAATGTAAGATTGGCACGTTTTACTTTTTATCAGTGATTTGTTAATGATATACTAACGCGCGTGACGTACATCGGACAAAAAGTTATCGAAAAAATTTTTAACAATTATAATAATTACTACTGTTATTATTACATGCCGTTTACACAATAATTAAATATAACTTGCACTTGATTAGATGCGAAGCGATGCTCTTGTACGCTAACATTGTTGCGACTAGATCGAAGACTTCTTCCGTTTTTCGGAAATAGTAAAAAATACATGCTTCATTTCAAACATATTTATCTTAAAGATTTGTGATTTAATTTCAAATATATATCATTTTCTCTAGTACGAAGTGAACGATTCGAATCTAATGGAAACCCGGATATTTATCTTGCACATTAAAACCCGAGTACTTTGAGCGTTAGATTATTTTAACATTTGTGTTCCAAATTTTAAATAACTTTATATTCCCGAGCGATCTCCACTACGAAAGAAGAGGATACTGAAAGATAATCTCGCGGCGACGACGTCTGTGTGACGAATATTGAATCGCGTTGTAGAATATCGCGAGTATTGTATTTAATGAGTAATGCTGAAATAGAAATGTATCCATTACACGTGCAAAAAGTGTACGAATGTTTGTAAAGAGAAACGAAATTGGGAGACTCAAATCCTATAGATATTTTTACATGCAGCATACACAGATCTTTCAAGACACTCGTACAACGATTGTCTCGTAACAGCATGCTCAATCTCTCGTAATGGTTGTCATACTTCAATCGCAAACTCAGCATCGAGCAATGGAGTGGATTTTCACGAACTCAACCTTTACAAGACTGGCAATTCTTAGAGAACACGTTTTACTGTCTGCAAAATTAATATCCATACGGCACAAAATATTCCAGCAATATAGTAATGTTACAGCAATATTGCTATAACATTACTACAATATTGCTGAAATGTTTTGTGCCGTATAAATATTGGGGTGTGTGTGTTTAAAACGCAAATATATACATATTTTGTTGTGTTATTTAGCTATGCAGAAAAATTTGTTTGTCAATCAAATATGGATCGTCTTAAGTTAATAATGCGAGTGACTAAAATGGCAACAAAAATAGCCACCAGTATATTACAATTTTGAGTTAAAATATTTTTGTCTACTTAAAAAATTTCTTTAATTGCTGAGTTTTGCAAAAATGAATCCTCGGTGTAAGGGCCAAAGCGATGTACAAGCGATCCGGGGATCTATTCTACGACTAAAATCTAGCAAAGACACCATGCATCATTCAGTAGTCGCGTCGCAATCTCGATATAATTAATTTTTAAGCAAGATCTAGCGGCAACGTTGGCGGCGGCAAACAGCAGCGGCATCGGCAGCAACAGCAGCAGCAATGTCAGCGATATATAGCGGCAGGCGTAATAGCGGCAGGCAACTCTGGAGATGGCCTAAACTCAATCGTAAAATGTCACTGATTGCTTAGCGTCGGAGAGTTGCTAAAATGTGCAATTGTATCATCTAATACAGACCGGCGGACGTGATACGATCGACAATGATGCACGGTCGTGATAAATATATTATATCGATCGTGGGGGGTGGTAGAGAGAGATCGAGAAGAGAGAGGTGGGGGAGTATGGCGGTAACAAATGTCACTTCTTGGGGAGTGATTCGGTACAATATTGGAGTCAGTACAATGTCGTAAACAAGAAACATTATGTTAGCAGTGCCATGCCAGAGAAGTGTAATAATATCGTGGCGAGAGAGAAGGTCAAGGCTCACGCGAAACTCGCAGTTTTCACGTTTTCTTCTTTCGGAGGTGGAGTCCTGTTCGCAATTAAATACGTTAGACGATCACTAAACAGCACGAGGAACCATTGCTCTACTACGTAACTACCAGTGTAGAGTGAGTGAAATCCGAGCGATGTACGTGTCACGAGCGTGTAAATCTCTCGGGGTTGCTCCGTTATGTTATATATTATATATTATAATTTTTTTGGGAAACCTACTCTGAAAATCTGGAGTTCCCAAAAGTCGTTTCAGCATCGACTTCGCGAAATATTCCGTTAATCTTTCTGCAAAACCACTTGAATCTCCGAAAAAGACACAGTGAATTCTCTCGCAATCAGTTATTCAAAGTTATGTAAAAATTAATCGAGAGAATAATTTTAGACACACTAAATTTTTCATTTCTTTTCGTACTATCCACTTATTTGCGCAATCCGTCTTCTTCAATTTACTCCTGTGCAACATTATCTATTTGTGAGCAATCTTGAAGTTTCGGTATCTTTACGCAGTATACATCTCTTGAAATATCGTCCCCGATTTCTCGTCTACGACATAAATGAGGCACTACGGGTGTACATTCGCTAAGTTAACATCAACAAGTTCGCATCCCAAAATCTTTCGCAAATTGACTTCTGCAAGTCACAAATAGACACACGTTCTACAGCTTACGAACACAGATCGACTCTCACGCATTAACGCTCTAGTTGCGATCTACATTTCGCTTATTCTCATCCAACTAAAAGTCGAAATAAAAGAAAGAAAGCGAAGAACAAAGAGAATTTACATCCGGAGACTTTGTATAAAGATAAATAGACGGAATACTTGTCATTGATCCTCGATGAAATCGGCAGCACGATTTTATGCCACGACTGGATCATGTCGCGCGAACTGACAAAGGCGGCGACAGTTTCGATAAAATGAATTTCTCGGAGAGCTTTATCAGTCGCGACCGAGAGTCACGGTGTGTAAAACGTGAAAGCTGTAAATGATGATCGTGACGCAATGACTTTGTGTACGGACTTTCATGTACGAGTGATTAGGCTATATAGATATATATATATATAGTTGCATTGTGTGTGTGCATCGAACATCGCTCTCTACAAGTTGCACTAAACACTACTTACAAATATTTCATCTAAACGATATACAATATATAAAGTATATTGTGTGTCGGACTTTCGATCAATGCGGCAAACACTGTTCTGCATTTCATCGTTCATTACTGGATACCTGGAGAGGTATCGGCTTTACGATATATGTAATATCGTAACGGAGAGATACATATGCGTGTATATATATTACAACTAACACCGATCGATCGTAGAAAAAACAGTAAGGATAGACAGAGCAGATCAGTGAGTTCGAATGCAATTTAAGAATGTAGGTAGATATATATAGTATAATGGTATATATAATAATATAATATGTACGGCCAAAAGTAATGGTGAAAATAAATAAGCATCTCCGGAACACGGCCAACATTGAGTCATATAATCATATACTGAATTTATATAACAAACAATGACGTATTTGATTTGATACCTCGAAATCCTGTTTGCCCAGCCGCAGGGCAATGTCGATGGACGGGACAAGAAAACAGAAAACAGAAAAACAGAAAATTAAAACCTTTGGTAACAGCAGTTATCCACTCAGTTATAGAATATATATAGCATATATATATATAGAAAGAGAGAGAGAGAAGAGAGATACAGCTGTACACGATGATATTACAGCTACGCTTTTATCACCTAACGTCATGGCCAAATCGATAAACAGCAAGGTATATTCATTGTTCAAGGACCATCTCAAAAGTTCCCCAAGCTGAGAAAAGTCTATCATTCCGATTATCCGGATATCGGATACTCCGAATTATCCTGGGCGTAATATCCCACGGGTATTTCGTCATTCGCGCGAGATTCTGTCAATGTATATAACGAGAGCCGCGAGCATTTATCGCGGTGGAGTAAGTGGCCGGTAAACAGCGATTTGTGTAGCGTTCGCGATTTCGTTGCATCATCTTCCTTTTCTCTTCTTCGTCTCTTGTTTCTTCTTTTCTTTTCTTTTTGTCTCTCGTTTCGAGCCGCGAATAGACTTTCCTCGCGCATGACCACGACAGATAAAGAAGTTGTTAGACTTATGGAAAAAATATAATAGCATCCAACATTCAATACAAATGATAAGATATAGGAGTATAGTGTTCAAAAGACAGTCTGTATATATATATATCGCCCTATACCTTATTTCCTATGTATATATATATATAAATGTAATGATATATAAATATGTAATATATATATATATATAATTATATATAATACAGATAAAAGAGTCTGCAACTGCACATCGAGCTTCCATGCAAGAAAACATTGATTAATATAACGCCTGAACACAATATTATCCAGTAAAAATAACCGAGAGGATATCAGAGCCGTACGGAATTGTGCCGAGTATGTTTCCCGCGGGAAAGATCGCGATTAAACGGCGCTCTCGATTAACGAAATGCTTAACGACGAGCAGAATGACTGTTCTTCTCCTTGAAGAATTGTATGTGCATGTGTGCGACGCGTTATATATGTGTGTGTATGTGTGTATGCACCTGACCCGGAGATGGTCCGATTCCTAACAGGATCTATTTGCTGCGTTTATTCGATTTATTTGCAAGTTTTCTTAAAAACTCTGCCATTTACATCATATTCTTTTTTATTCGAATTAAAATATACATTTTAAATATTGTCGAAAGAAGATTGAAAATTCTTTGAGGCAATTGGACCATATTGCGGACCCAGATGCGCATATAAAAGATGCTTCGGATCAAGCGTGCTTTCTCTTTCAACTAAAGATTCATTGAGCGATTTTAAGCCAATTTCTCGTTATTAAGAATTTTTATAGGATAATAACTTTTTTACCATTTCTTCCTTTTCCACGTTAGGCATCTCAACTCTAGATTTCGACATCCAAATAAAATCCAGTCATAATTGTTATATTAGCCGAATCCAGAGTTAAGTTTGCCTCCATTGTCTATCGCATATAATTAAAAAAATAGCGCGTTGATATTTTCGCAACGAAAAATTGACTCGTTAGTGATCAAAGAGAATCTCCACACAGTTAAAAAAAGAAAAACACGATCGGTCTCAACATTCTGTAAATGTCTTATGCCGCGTAGTTATGTTTGTAATAGAGATCCTCTAGTAGAGAGATGCACCAACTGGTCATGTGACCCAAGCTTTCCGTTATTGGCTGGCATAAAATTTGTTCATTTTCCATTGCGACGCCAATGCGCAGAACAGATGCGACATATTTCTCAGACGAAGATAGATGTAATTGGCGTCGCAATGGAAAATGAGAAAATTTTATGCCAATCACGGAAAGCGGTCACATGACCAGTTGGCGCATCTCTCTACTAGAGGATCTCTAGTTTGTAGTATTTCTTCTCGAAGTGTGTGATGTGTATTTCTATATCACTTCATTTTTAATTCCGTTTTCGTTGGTACCGATTTGTGTCGTAGTAAGCGCGTACGAATTCTCGGAAGTTTCCTCGTAAATCACAAATCCTAGTATCAGAGGGTCTTTCTCATGAGTTTTGAAACATATATATCGGGTTGAATGTTTGCCGGTCAAACCACCTTGACGAGCCCGACTTGTCCTACCAACATGGACGCATATCGCGATGAATCACGTACAGAGATACAAATCAATTAAGCAGATCGTAGTGGCTAGCAGTGGGAGATAATATTGAGTGGTCCTTGCATCAATGCAGTAATGAAAAAAACACAGAGAGAGAAACAGTATTCGATGATCGAGAGAACATGAATGGTTAAAAGAGGTACAGTGGTTGAGCGACGACGAGATTTCCAATCCTATTTAATTTCAACGCTGTTGTTTTCTTTTCTTTTTTTTTATTTAATCAATATCCCATTTATCTACTCATTTAATATCGAGCAACGTTATGGACGAGTATTGAAGCTAACATTAATATCATTTCAGACCGCGATCGCGATCATTGAGCCGAAACGAAGGATATCTTTTTTTTTCTTCAGAAACGAACTCAGTCTCGTGGCAGCATAATACATTCTCTAACGTATGTTCAATCTCGCTGAAATAAAGGCATTATTATGCGCATGGACACGTCGGTAAAAAGTAAACGATACAGCATCGATAGCTGGAGGGGACGCAACATTATATAGTCGAGACGTAGTACGGCCGAAGGTATAACGAAAGGTGATAATAATCCTCAAATCAAAAATTTTCCAATATATACGATCCAACATGACACAAACAATTGAACGTAGAATGTAAGAAGGGTATATAGATATAGATATATGCGCAATCCTCGAAAGAGAGAAAGAGAGAAAGAGAGAGAAAATGAGAAGGAGAGTCGAGCTCTCGATTCTTCCCGATAACAGCGTAAGGAGTGTGTGGCTTTCACGCGGGTGCGAATCATACCTTGCTGTTCGCGAAGAGGAGACCGACGCCCTCCATGCAGACCTGCAGAAGCCCGCCTTCGCCCGTTCGCATATCCTGCACCGGAAACTCACCGCCGAGCTCGTAGCCCACGTTCGTGCCTCGCCCACGAGCTGCTGCCTTCTCCATGGCGTCCTTGATGCAGTAGTACACATCCTTACACTGGAAACAATGATAGTTGACGTTTATTTAGCATCGAAGGTACCGCGTCGAAACACGTGATCTCGACAAGCTTCCCGATCAACGTGGAATCCACGAATTTTCCCCCAAATACCCCCGAATCTCCCGAAAAGTAGGAAAGATTGTACCATCTGAAACTTTACGAGATTACAACCCCTGTTACTTTTATCCTCCGGTGAATTTTTACAACTGTTACGCGGCAAAACGAAACGTTCCTTTTTCGTTCAAATCTTCATTGTTTAATCATTCTTCGTCCAGGGACCCTCCCTACCTTCTTAGTGTAATACTTGTGTAACTCGGTATCGCCACCGCTCCTCCTCCACAAGCACAGAACCTTGTTCTTCGGACTGTAGGTCATGTTGACCACGCGCTCGTACCACCAGCGCTCGACTATCACGCCGTTCACCGATCTCAGCACGAGGCCGTCGTGGCGAACCTCGAGGAACCGCAGGTCGCCCTCAGCGTCGACCCCTGAGTGCACGGTGAACGACTGCCGATGCATTTGCCGAGACGTTAAGGGCTTCAGATCGATGTCGTTTCCGTGCTGCGAGGAAGAAGAAGGTCCGCGTTCTTAGCACGTCGCGATTGTTAACTAGTCGCGCGACTTACGAGATTGTTTATTTGGTCAAGAAGTAGATTCAGTTCCTGGCTGTAGATGAGGCCGATATGACTCTTGCCCAGCAGTCTGCGCACCTTCCGCTTCAGCTCATTCTTTTCGACGTTTAGCATCACCAGGACGGCGGTGAGGTTGTGCAGCAAAGTGCACAGCAGTCTGTCCTCTTCGTGCTCCAACCGTCGCCTTTCGCTTTCACTTAAGCTCTTGTATCTGTGTTGCACATGCAACGTGTTGTAATAATAATTTTCTATTTTTTATTATATTTATATATATATATATATATACATATATTAATTAATAGATCCAATATCATATGCAACTTTCCAATTCTAAATCAATAGAAGAAGATTATGTCGTCTCTAATTTTCGCTCGTTTTGATCTCGTTTTCAATTGTTAAGTATTATGTCTTTTACCTCTCCACCATTTCTCCAGGCCCTTGATCCATACCCATCATGTCGCGTTCCTGCGAGACGGCGTCCAAGAAGGCATCCTCCCAAAACTGCATTTCGTCCCACAGGGATGATCTCTCCTTCCCCAGTAGACCTGAATTTGAAAATCGCGATAATAAAATATACGAAAAAATCATTAGCATTTATCATTCGTGAATTGTCACCAACGGTGATAATCGTATAGTTTTTTAAATGTTTCTAATGCTATACCTTCGAAGAGATACGTTCTTGCAGCCTCTGGACTCGGTAATGCCGTAGTAGGTATCAAACTTCCGCCGTGATATCGGAATCCGGTGCTCAGGGACGACTTGCTGGACCAGACGCTACCGGAACGTTGCTTGCCCTGCCGAGGAAACTGGAATCACAGAATTGCGTAAGAATAAAGTTAATACCGTTCCAAAGATAAGGATCTTTGATGAAAGACCATAAAAAGTTTAATGAAACAGTAATCCGGAACTATATATCTTCTATCGATGTCCGTCGAGATTATAGCGATTAGAGCATTCCAACTAGCTAATTGCGATACGATGCCATCTTTAAGGTCAAAGGGTAACTTGCTCGCACGAAGCATCACAGAAGAAATCTTTAGTTACATCATAAACAAGACACTAATTTTCTTTTTAAATTATAGTTATTTAAATTGCAGCAAAACGCGTCACTGTTACTCTTCGATAACGATTCTCTATACGATCTGTCAGCGTCCATTCGTGTTCCTGTCTGATGAATGTCGAGGTATCAGTGCGACTCGAGTGTTCGGAACTACGCGAAGTTTCGCGTCCAAGAACTCTGTAAAGGGCGCGTACTTAAACGTTTAATTCGGAGGATGTCAATTCGAATTCGCTAGCGCACGATTAACAGATATTCCAATGAGTTTTGCATCGGGAAAATCTATTTTACGGGAATGGACAGTGCTACCAGCGTGTGTGCGTTGCGCTCTACCAGATGTATCTAACAACTATGTAAGATTATATTAATTCATGGTAGATAATTTACATTGCCTTGCTCGACCTCGCTATCAGACACAGTGCTTCGGAAGGAAGCTTGGTGCGCTTGCCGAAAAGCAGGATTAGTGATAATGCTACCTCCGTCAGTGGATAAAGCTTCGCTGCTCCCCGTTCCACCACCCCGCCCACTCTAAAAAACACATGACAAAACACGTGTGCGTTGCATGTTACAATCGAAAATTGAGCATTTTTGTGATGTTTTTTTCTCTTTCTTTGCGTTTTTACTTAAAAAGGACCGTCAAAGAAACTGCCAGGCCGAATAATACATTTTCTAAAAAAAGAAAAAGTGCTAAAAGTCTCTCGTCTGTTTTAGGACGGGGGGAGGAAATTGTATTTTTACCAGTTTCAACAATCATTGATCGCGCCTGCAGGATCATTGCGACACCCAGGTAGGTCTACGACAACCAACTTGAAACTCGAGCTTAGGAAATACGTCTGAATACGTTTGATATTGAATGGAAAAATTCTAAATACCTCCGAGTCGAACGAGGTGAGCTTGCTTAGAAATTTCCCTTTTTTCGTGAATATGTCCAGAAACATGTCCGTCGTCGATTGGCTCGTGTCCCCCGCCGGCGGTGCCTGCGGCGCATCCAAATGTACTTGCGGCAATTCTGGTATTTGTGAAAATATTATTAATTATTAATTTGTTTATAATATAATTTTACATTTATTCAAACTGTTGAGCTACTTTTTTTGAATTGGCAAACTCTCTATGTCTATTCCAAAGTTAATTATTAACTTTATATAAAATAATTGGTCTCGTTTATCGCAATAATATTAAATAATAATTTTCAATCAAAAATATACTTCGATAAATTAAGAATTGATAGAAATTTTATTTTAATGATAATTTGCTTAAAGACATACCTGATTTTTGCATGGTATCCATAAAGTCAGGTTGATTCGGGGATTGCGGAGATTTTAAGTTTTCTCTGCTACCGAATGGACTAGATGCCTGTGAAATAAGTGCTTTCTTCCATCATTGAACATCGAGTATATACATATATATATATATACACGCGATATAAGAATATCAAATAAAAATAAAATTGGACTTTTGAATTGTGCTGCATCAGAGAAGTGTATTTAAGATTCATTATACCTGCGACATCAAAGAGCTGTCAAAGCCGCTACCTTCGGATAGATCTTTGCTCCAGTAATGCGTGTGAGCGATTTCCATCAGTTGGAAGACAGAAGCCATCCCGCCTAGTCCAAAATTGTTATACGTATGCACGAGACCGTGCGTTACTGCTTGAAGGCACTTTAACATTCCCTTATACACGGGCTTCGATATGGCCTGGCGAAAAATGAAAGCAGACGTAAATCATATTTTTATTTAGTAATCAAATTTTTTATTTAGGCGAGACGGGGAAACGTTAAGTAAGTTGGCACTAGATAATTTATATTGAACTAAGATATACTTAAAATTTACCACATCGTCAATATGATCATTCGGACTAATCTTCCTGTTAAGACCCTTGTTCAGCTTCGTCACAACCAAATCTCGATAATTTTCGTCCTCCATCAGCTTCTTCAATCTGTTCAATTTGAGCCAACCAACGCCTTCGCCAGTCAACACTTGCGTCACCACCTAAGAAGTTCCGTCGGAAAACGTAATATTAAGCAAGATAGTCTGTTTTTGATAATTAAGTTTTTTGTAACATTTAAGAATACTTGCGTCATTTAAAAAGGCTTGATTGTCGCTATTTGTGCTGGAACGTTCCGCGTTTTGCATTCTCTGCGCATCTTCTTGATTAACTTTGTGTGTCGAATGTTTTATCAATGAGGAACGTTCCACCAGTCCCGTTTTTCCTGAAACTATCGATAAACCTTTGTAGCGTTATCTTTAGATGCAAGGATTTAATTAGAAATATCTTGATGCCATCGTTTACCTTTGGGAAATGGCCCAAGAATCGGATTGCTCTTCTCTTTCGATTTCTGATTCTGCGGGAAGAAGCTACTGCCTCGATTAGAATTATTTTTATTACCTGAAAGTCGGATACAATTTCGTTATTCTTTAAAACGTGCTACTATCTCTTCCTGGATATATATTGTTGACTTTTACGTAATAATAACACATTTTATAAACGCACATAAAATCTTAAAGAAAATTATAGATAAGAGTAATACATTTTATTTCTTTAAAAATCTCTTTCATTCAAAATATTAAATTTTTTATTAAAATCTATATGGATCATAAAAATTATCATACATTTATGCAGAATTTTATAAATCATTAATTATCATCAATTATCAAAAGTGAGATCGAATGTACCGAATAAATCGCTGAACATGCTGCTGGTTTGCGCAGCGAAACCGTTCAGATCGCTGCTAATATTGCTGAAAAAATCCCGCCCGACCCCGCTCCGCGTATCAGATGCGACCAACTGATTGTTGACCGAATCCTTCCGTTGCTGCGTCATATTTGGTGATTGCGGTGTATGTACTGGTGATTGTTGCGAGTCTCCAAGACTCTAAACGCAAACAAAAAGCGGTATTCGATGGATCAACTTTGAAAATCAGCGCAAAAGACTTAGGGTGATCATTTTAGCGCGATTTATCAGAACTGAGATACTTCTCATTGAAGATACGCGTACCTTGAGCAGGCCCTTCTTCGCGGCGACTTCTTTGGCACTTTTCGTCAAGTCTCCGAACGTGCTCTTGCCGACGTACGTCAGATCATCCAGCGTGTTTTTGCTGACACCCGCCGCGGTTTTGCTCGCCTCCAGCGCGGTCTTCGACACCTCTTGCACCGATTTGGAGGCCTCGCCCATCGCTTTCTTCGTTTGTTGCGTCAACTAATTGATTCAGAATAAAAAAGACAAACTAAGCATATATTTCGATTTCGTACACCTTATAACGTTTTGCGAAAACGTACTTGCTCCAGCGGCGCGAATAGACTGTCCTCGCCTGCCTCGGTAATTTTTTCTTTCGCCTGATGCTTCAGCTGCGATAAACAATAAATTAAATAAATAAATAACTATTACTACATTCAGAAAAAATGGTAACGTTCGTTCAGTAAAACTGTAGAAAGGAATAACTGTGCCATATTCGGACCAGATATCCTATTATCACACGTGTTCCTTGCGATACCTTGTCCATGTGTGCGAGTAGCCCATCCTGACTGCTCTGCCTGGTGGTCTCACGCATCAAGTCTTTCGCTTGGCTGGCGATCTGCTCAAATAGGGAGCCCTGCGAGCCCTGCCGGAGAACACCGTTTCCGGTGGTGCTGCCGCCGCTGTTCTGCCGTTGCACCGTGTTGTCGTTGCTCTGTTTCGGCGTGATCGTCGGCCCCGCTGATGCCTGACGCTGAAGCTGCGTCGTCGCCTCGTGATGATGATCAGTGGTGGTGACCGCGCTTATCTGCCGCGGCAGGAGAGGGCCGCCGGCGGTGTTAAAGCTGGAGGCCCTCGCGAGGACGTTGCCGACGCTCGGTTGACGTTGCAGACCCGGTCCCGTGGGTGGTACCTGGAAAAGAGTACGCGAGCGTTCGTGATTGTCTTCTACCCTCGTGAAGAAACAGACAATTTTCGTGGAGAACAATCGGATGTTTCTCTAATCTCGCGTGTCTCGGAAAGTTCCTTTTATCGAGATTAGAAAAGTCGATAGAAAAATGTTTGTAACGTTGCTTGTTTTGGGAAATATTATTATTAATAAATTAGTAATGCGCAAATAAATACGCAAATAAATTAGTAATACACATTGTACGTCAGTAGAAAACTTTTAAGGCACGCGGGATTACAGTAGAAAAAACTCTAAGACTTTTACAGAAAAAATGCTTTTTCCTTCTGAAAATATTACAAATTAATCGAACTTACAAAATACTTATACCGTAATCTTAAGATTCAAGATATGAGGCAACAAAGTTAGTCATGCTTCAACAAGAGACATCACGTTGAAATAGTATAGATTTAGGTCTAGATAAAACAAGTTATACTTGACGACACAAGTGATAACTACAAGAAGAGTCATTGTATTTTTTATTGTAATTTAAATAGTGCATCACATCTCTGTGCATATACATGTGTATATATATTTATATATATATTGAATATATCAATCGTGTTTCTGGATACAATCATTTTAAACTAATAGTAATCGAACATAAACGTGGACGTGTGTTGGCAAGAAGATGAGACAATGTATATGTAAATGTATGTGTATGTTTCATGTACGTGTGCCGATCGCATGATAAAAAGATGTATATAATATTACACGAGCATCAATATGCAATAACGTATCTTCAGAGAATAAAGTGAAAAGAATATGTGCATCATAATAAATCTCATTCATTCGTTTCATGCTGAGAAGAAATGGTGCGAGATACAGACTGGAAATCAGACAACTGGAATTCACGCAATCACATTTAATACCAGCTATGAGACGTGAATATGGATTATTCTTGTTTTAAGGGACGAACATGCAAGAGACGTTAAAAAGAATAAGTATTTCGTAAAACGAATGATAGTTATAATAGAAATAATCATGAGAATGAGCCACACCTTTGAAATAAAATGCAAATCACGATCGAGAAGCTTAACATTCTCCTCAAACAATACTCTTAACGAGAAGTATGAAATAAGAAGGAGAAGAAAGAAGAAGGAAAGAGATGAGAGAGGACACACATTCTACACACTCCCCGGAAATTCCCTCCGGTATTCCATTCGATTTCATTCTATCATGCATCAAACCCCCAAATGGTACCGAGGTGACACCCCCGAGGAGACATTCGAAAGTGACAGAATTAAAGGTACATATGAAGATGACTCACAGGAGTGACATATCTACTGATACGCGAGGTCCTGTGAGGTGTGGTAGGACGTTCAGTGTCGTTGAGCGAAGATTGAGTGCCTAAAGATCCCATGCTTATCCCTGTGAACTGTCCTACCGAACTTTGTGCGCTCAGGATAGTGCGCGGTGTTATTGTCGACGCGGAGTCTGACTCAAAGCTACCACCCTCCTCTTTATCCTATAATGAAGCTATCCGTTAGCGCACACCGAAGATGCTATTTCGAGATTTATGCATAACGCTATGAAAGTATTTCGCAGGTATCGTATTTATGCACGAATCATTATTATCATTGTGTGCCGATTTATAGAATTAAAAATATCTAGGAACTATTCGACGTATGTGAAGTCTTCGTTAATATTATCTATTATTATTAAAATTGAAATACTATTAACGCGTCACATGTTACAGAACCAAGGGACTTCCGTTATTTTTAATTTTTAAATTCTGATGTCGTGCATGCGACATGATTTATGTCGTACGATGTAAACCATAATTACATGAGATATAAAGTATCACTTACAATTAGCATATAGAAAGTAGTGCATATAAAGAAAAATAAAGAGAGAGAAAACAGGAGGAGAGATCGGGAAAGAAGTTTGCGTACTTACGTTAGTAGACTGCGAACCCTCGTGAATTCTCGGATTCAGCTCGAGTTCAGAGTCCCTGTTAAAGCTCGGGCTACTGAGATCGCTGTGACTAGAAGATGTGCTCGGTGGGCTCTCGGGTCGTACTGGTGAGCCCTCCTCCACTCCCGGATATTGCAGGGAACTCGGTGGATTGTAGACGTTCTTCGGATCCACCGAGAGCGACATTGGTTGGGGTTGGGTCGCTTGCGGGCAATTGTAACCTGCGTAAAGTAATTGAACAAATTAAAAATGCTTATAAATATTAATGCCTTAATCTTGAAATTTAAACTTTAAGCATTAAGTTTCCATTTTTTCGCTTTATAAAACGCTTACCCGGCGACAGATCGGACGATGCCATCTCGGAGACGAAATCGCTCAAGGAGGAGTAAGAGGAGCTGGTGCTCTCGGCACCCTCGGAGTCGGAACCGCTCTCATCCGTGGGCTGAGTCTCGTGTTCCCTCATTGCTTTCAGGGCGTTCGCCAGCGAGCTACCGGAGTCCCAGACGGGAAAGTAGATCGGCTCGAGATTGGTCGCGTACCAGCGCGATTTATCGCCGATCTGCGCGGGATCAAACACCCCGGTCTGCACCCGGAGAAAGGCCACGTTGCTCGGTGTGAGGGACCACTCAGCCAGGAACTCCACCGCCTGCGTACGCGCGAACCTGTTGAGAAAACTGCTCTTCCTGGGCCGCGAGCGAAGGAACGAGTTGATCTGGAAGGCCACCACAGGCCGAGGGTACAGCCGCAGGGTGCGCGTATGCTCAGTGAAGTTGGCCAGCAGGTTTTGCGAGTTGAAGAACCGCACCATAGCGACCCGCGTGGCAATGTCTACCGAGTCCACGTCGTTCCCGTAGATGAAGGGATTGAAGGGCGCCGGGCTCTGCCCGGTCACCTTCGGTGGATACGGACCGGCCGATCCGAATCCACCGATCGTTTGTGACATCGACGGCCGACGAGGTGGACTCGATGACGAGCTCATGCCAGGCGAATTCAACGGTGCGTGCTGAACGTGCGCGCACTGATCGATGCTCGGCCTGTGCTTCGTCGAAGCTACACTGTAGGGTTTATTAGTATTTTTTATTAATATTCAGGGTAATAAAAATATGTAACTTTAAGTAGTAACGGCGATTGATAAAGAGTATATAATTTTTATTCAACTAAAAGATTTTTTCAATGTTTCTACACGAAATTCCATTCATATTATTGCTGATAATCTTATTATTACTATGATAGATTTTAACAAAGGGCAATAGACGAGGTAATTACATCGACATACCTTAAGCTGGAATGATGGGAGGCCGCGCTTTCTCTTCTGCTGGGCGCCTGAAAAGACAGACGCAGCGAGATGTCTTGCTGCGGTAATGGAGGGCCTGTCATACTGGACATCGCCTGGAAATTCGCCAAATGGTAAACTAAGGATTGACACTTCGTTGCAACACTTGTTGCTCATTGCTATTTTGTTGCTACTTCTACTTCGACTAAATTACCGGTCTACAAACAAAAAGAGGACATTACGAAAAAAATTGTTCTATCCGATATCAACTAAATTTCCAATCTTCAAGAAAAAACCAATCTTTTTTCGATTGCTATAATTTGTATTTGCTGCTTGTAACGTTTATTTTATAGCGTTAGCAAATGCGTGTGGTTACGATCGACACGACTCTACATGTACGGCTCTACACGTGATAAATCATGCATGCGACTAACTACGAAATAAAGGGTACTCCATCAAGCGGACTGAGAATTGGTGAAATATTTACACTAGAGCCAACTTGATCCATCAGTTGCATTGCCTGCGGTGAGGGTAAGGAGTCATTAAATACTCTTCATCATTTAACTTCGTAATAACGAAAGTCAATAACAAAAGTCTATATCGCCGTTTGAACGCTGACGATATCGTGTTACCTGCTTCAGATGATTCTTCAGGATGGTACCCTCCGGTTCCGGCAATGGCGGTAAACCTTCCTCGGTCAAAGAGCTCGGCGCCGTTATCTTATTGCTATCCAAGTCCACCAGCCAGATATCGTCGGGCATTCTGAAATTCTTCTTGTACAGTAAGAAGGACGCGGGTATTCCGATCACAAAGGGCGTCGGGGCAAGTAGCAATTGTTCCGCGCAGCTCATGCACGTAGGTAGCAAAGGTATTGCGGGAAACATGTACTCCAGCGGGTAGATCATCGTGACGAACGCCATGACCGACATGGACAAAGCGTTGTAATCCCGGGACTGAAGTACGATCTGAAAGGAAGGGCGCCATTCAGTTCTCGAATGTAGCTCTAGATATTCAAAAATACAGAGAAGGCGTTGACGAAAAATATATATTTTATATTCTTTCGATTTTACACTTGTTCACCTTGTTCTCCAAGAGGATCAGCGTGAGGACCTTCAGACATATGTCAACGCCGAGGAGCTCTAACGGCAGATGCAGAGGGAAATCGACCAGGGAAAACCTGGTGTGGTCCGGCAGGGCAAAGCACAGTGGGGGTTGTATGCTCGATGATATTATCTCGACTTCGACACGCGTCTTCGTTGGTACAGGCACGGGGCTACTGAGCAAACGCAATATCCACGTTTCGATCTCGCGAACGTCGTGAAGCACGATGGACGGCGTGTCGCCCAAAGCCTGGCCCGTCAGAACACTCCATACTGTATCTCTGTAACGGGGAGAGTCCAATTGATGTCGAAATTCTTCAAATCATCTATGGATCTTTTTCTTCTTTTTGGAAATTATAAAGCGTTGTACAGGATTGGTAAGATCCGAACGCACCTGTTGGTTTGTCGAGAAGCTCCCACCTTCTGCGGCGAGAAGCTCTCGTTGCACGCGTCGATGATCTTCTTCAGAACGAAAAGACACTCCCGGAACATCGAGAAGAACGGATGGTGCGAAATAATGCATAGCGAAGTCAAAGAGTGATTGCGAACCCTCTGCGAGAATATTGCCAAGTCGTTATTGACAAACTATAATACTTTTATGTAAAATTATATATGTGTGTATATCGTCCTCAATTCTTTTAAGATAAAACAGAAACTTTAATATTCCTAAATCTTCCTAATCTTCCTAATCTTCCTAATCTTTTAAGATACTTTCTGAACAAGTTAGTTATTGATGATGAGAACTGTTTCGAGTACAAGGTGTTATATTAGTCAGTGGTATCGACCTGACGTCTTCGAGACGCGCGTGGTGAAGGGGAATGACTGCCGCCGCTCTCGCTGTCTCCACTCGGTGCGATAAATTCCAATCTCGGAGCATGGGGTACCTGCGGGGTGTCCGAATCCCTCCTGCTGCTAGAGCAATCTTTCTCAGAGTCACTAGGACCCACCGCACTGCTCCTATAGTCGCTATAACGAACGGCTAGAGATACAGTCTTATAAACGGGACACTGTCAAGCGCGAATTATACACGCGAATCGTTTGGGTTATTTAAAACACGCGACAAGAAATTTTTATCTCTCAATTCTAAAAAATTAGCAATTTTTTAGCATCTTAGTTTCGAGAAAGAAGAGATTTCGTTGTCTTTTACAAATATATAAAATATAACTGCGCTGAGTATATCTCTGTTCCAATTTTTTTATCAATCGTAGAAGTCAAAGGGGAGCTAACAATTATAAGCCATTTCACCTAGAAAAAGCGGAATCTGTGCTTCTCTCCATGCTCTTCCTCCAGCTTTCTCTACGAAACGTGGTGTTGTACTTTTCCCTCTTAAGCGAAATCCCTCCACCAGCCACGACTCCTGCTCTTTCCGTAGGTCGATAGAAATTCACGCAGATCCCGTAACGCGTTTTTCCTACGTTTTACAAAATACCCTTTACAATACAATGTGGATCCTCGGCCTTGTTACGCGGCGCAAGTGAAGCAAATACGAACCTGAATCTTTGTCGGTGAGGGTGAAGGTGAAGGACGTTGCCTCTCGTAAGGCCGTGCGCTTCGGTCCCACGCTACTGCAACCTTCCGGTTGGCAGAAGTACACCATATCCAAAGGCAGAGGAAAATCCTTGTGATCCTCCACCGGATATCTGCGTAGCAACTCCGGGACCTGTTTGAAATGGAAATCATTATTTCCTTTGCTGGAATTGGATTCTCTTCTTTGATACTCCAGTTTGGATAGCGACTAGACGGATTAAAAACATCGCCATGTCGGAATTTCGTAAATATAGAAAATTCTGCGTAAAATTTTGCAAATAAAGGCTCTGATGTTCCTCTGATTGTTATACCTGTACGGGCTGACGAGAGGCAGCGGGCATCCTGGCCCCCACGATGGCGAGATAATCCACCAATCGGGGGCACAGGAATTTCTTTTGTATATCCATGGCTGTGATCTATGTGTGTGCAGCAGTGTCACCGTTGTATACAATGTATACAGGACATCAGAGCTGCTAAACTCTCCTCGGGGTCGTTTCCAGCTTGAATCATGATTGTACCATTCTCTCGCTTATTTATCCCACCTGCAAATAGAGTCGGAGGAGCCGCTGTTAATTGACGTTTCCCTGTTCACTATTTGCTGGATGGTGCCGACTAATTAAACTTTCGCTGTAACTACTCTCGAGGGTTAAATTTCCCGCTTCTACTTCGTTATTCTTAATGGCGTATTCCTCGGCTAACAGAGGTAATATTTTCTTATAAAAAATGTCTTAAGGGCAAGCGTTATATATTTTAATTAAACTTCATGCTAAAATTTTCTTAAATTAACATCGTTGACGTCAGGTTGCTTCCTCCTCTAAAGTTTTAATTAAACTAGTCATTTCTCGTTTAAAGTCCCAAGTTAATATCAGAATCATTAAACGTTCAATAATTTTAATCTTTTAATTACCGAAGACTTTAAAAGAATAGATTATTTATTGTTACATTTCAAAATCTTAAATTTTAATCTTAAAAGTGAGATGTTGGGCGTTAAGAGATCAGTTTCTCTGACGAGGAGGAAAGAGCGGTGATCGCGAAGGACGGATGGGCAGAAGGGGCCGGAGGGCAGCAGCCGGTCCGGACGAGGTTTCCGGAAATCGATGATTCCGGAGGCCCAAAAGGAATATCTGTGTCACCGTGTCGGGGACAAAAGGGAACGAGGGACAGAGTTGGGCGTGCATGCGCGCGGCATGTTTAATTCCGCGCGATATCGAGCCTCGTCTCGTATTTCGCGCCGTGGCGCAACGCGAACAGGGAATGACGGAATCGTGTGCACGAAGCCACGTACTTCCGTGTTCGATTACAACCGCCGTCGCACGACAGGCGATTACGGCCTGGAAGTGTACGTGGACCTGACGCTTGATCGTCGCGGCGAAAGAGAGAGCGCTCCGGCGATGTCCAAAGGCTCCGATCTCTCGGACGTCGTCCGGACGTCCTCTATCTGTCCAAGAAGTTCGCCAAAGATCTTTCAGCTCTTCAAACGTCATCTAGACGCTCCTCAGATATTCTTCTTTTTTTGTGCCATTTCTTTTGTGTGCATGAGAAAGGTGATCGATCGGAAAGTTCGGTATGACGTTCTATAATCCGTGTTCCTTCAGGAACTTGAGAAACTCAATCTTAAAATCGAGAAAATTGCATTTAAATCCCATTTCTCAGGTTCCTAAGAATAAAGCGGATTACGTCGCTGTGGCAGCAATCTTTCAATTTTGAGACAATAAACTGGATGATGAAGAACTTGAGAAAGTCAATCTTGAAGTTAGGAAAGTTATTTGCAGACTCATTTTCTTTTAAATCCGCAAAAAAATGAATAGGTCACAGTGACATTAAACTCTTCGATCTTAAAGGAACATACTTGTGTACATACCACTCGCGTATGCATAAAATTATTTGCGATATGCAAAATTAATCATCGTTCTAAAAATATTGCAAATGTGGGTTGTTTTTTCTACGCATGGCCTTCTAAAGTGGCATATTGATTTGCTCTGTTTCTTGTTTTAGTTTTAAAATTCCAAAAATCCACTTCATAAATTTAAAGACAAAATTATGCTAATGGAACTAAAGAACGCCACGGTCGGCAATATTGGCGCGTGTCTCAGTAAGTTTTGCGCGACAGCGAAACTTATTGTAAAATTGATCGCGATGAAAGCTCGTTTGTCGAAAACTCGACGATGCATTGTCTGGGGCGAAGGTCGCGTTTAACAATTCACCAAATCTGCCGACTCCGGAGCGCGCCGCGATCAATTATTCAACCCGCCTTCCCGAGGAGCGAATGGTATCGCCGAGATGCAAAGATAGCAATAATGACATCCGGAATTATTCCCGCTCACTCAGACATCGGAAAGTTGCGACCAGGCGGCCCAGCTGCGACATTAAATAACACGCACACCTGCGGGCGACCTGTTTCGATAAGGCACGACAGTTAACGAGTCGTCTCGTCAAGTTCTGCTGCTCCTGGAGAGTGATTTTGATCATAGTCTACTCGGAGAATGATTGTAATTTTATAGCCGCGATTCGTACGTGCGAAATTCAATTGACTATTTCGGCAGGTTCGCGAAGAAGCAATAAAGGATCGTTCCAACCCCGGATTGCGACGAAGTCTCTGTTTTGCATGTATTAGCTCTAGAATTACCACAGTTATCCAAGTAAATGTGGGTACAATCTAATGAACCATAACTGATTTAATGAGCCATGCGCGGTTTCACCTTAATTCGGCATGCACTGAGACATGCATGGCTTAATCTTTGAGACAAGCATATGACTACTGGCAGGATCAACCAGGGAAATTTGTTGGAGTCGCTTTTACCTCAATCCTTTCGGAGACCTTCAGTCTCCTTGTAGCTATCACCCGCGCGAGAAACGCGATCAGAATCGGCCTGCGGAGACTCGCGCTTAAGCTCGCGAACGAGAACAATTACGCCGTTCCGAGATTGCTTCACCGCATCGATCCCGAGGCACGAACCCGAGCCCCACCGGGAGAGACGGTCTCACCTTTCCGACGTCCACTCGGGGAGCATCGCTCGGATTCGCGAGTCGCGCGAGAGATTCTATGAACCAACCCCTCCTGAGAAGGGGGGAATTAAATTTGCGCAAGAGGAAGAAAAGAATCCGGGATCACTTGGTTGGCTCAAACGCGAATCCGGGGTCGGTCTGCGAATCTATTGGAAAACGATATCCCTTAATGTCGGCGTCGCGCCGCCGCCTACTCGTTCTCAGCCGCCGCCGCCGCTGTTTGCGAGACTCTTACGTTTTACAGTGCATGTTAACGCGGAGAACGACCGCACTCGGTCCTCGTCCGACCGCCATACAAACGACTGCCAGGCCGGCGGTATTCCGTATCAGCCAAACGGCGATATCGCACTGGCGGCCGCCGACGCGCCCCGGAGCCTCGCGGCTCGTCGTCGCGACGCTGATCGTTCGCCAGAAGCGGTACCAGGCAGGCGCACGTCCGCGGACGCCGCGCCGGACGCGCCTCCAGTAACGGCGCAAGCCACCCCGATTCCGCCTCCGAAAGTGAATTTCCATTATTTCCCGTTTATCGGGCCGCGACCATGCGTCCGATATCTCCCGTTCCGTCGAAGCCGTCCGGTCGAAGCGCCGGCAGAGTAACGAGCCGGAGGAGGAACAGCCGACCTCCTCCAGCTTCGGTTCGACCAGCTTAAACTCTTCCAATTCTCTTTTTTTTTGCCGTACAGAATATAGACTGTATTGATTTTTTGGTGTAGGGCGTAGAACACGCAACGCGAAGCGCGCGTGTAATATTTGTCCTCGGCGTACGGCGTGGAATATGTATGGACAGAGCAAATATTTTTGTGGATACTATCGATCGCATGTATAATGATCTTTCTTTTACTAACGTAAGATGTGTAGGAGGTAAAGAAAATTGCCGTTAATTTATTGGCGACATCGAGGATCTCAAAGACAATTTTATTACATCAATTACAGCGTGCTCGATGCACTCTTAACGTATATATATATGTCGCGTTTTATATTTAAATATAATTATTTAAATATAATTTTATTTGTATCCTTTGAAAGTAAAGGATACAAGTAAAAGATAACCCATTACAAAATTATGTATAATAACTATCTAATACTATTCTAATTATTTTAAGAGCCATAGTGACTTAAGTGACAACTTAATTTTTTTAATACGACCTGCCTACAGAACTAGATAAAGTCGACAAATTGCTATTTTTCGTTTCTCCCATTATTAGGTAATATTTCATATCGTCTCTTTTCTTCGCGCTTTAACGAGATGACCGACAAGATTTCTAGATCATCGACAAATAATTAGTAATATCCCCAATTTTTTCCCAACAATTTTAATTTAATTCTTAAGTTTATTCATTTTTAAGTCTATCCATTCGAATTGTATTAAATTCGATCCAGCCATTTGAAGAAAAATACGGAAACACGTCACGTGTTGCATGGCCACGTGTTTCTAGCGAGCCCGCAGGGTTGCGTCATCGCTGTCCTAAAAATATCGCTTTAAAAAAACAATTTGATAAAATAACGTTCTCCAATTACGAGAGCTTAAAAGTAAGCTCTTCATTCCGGCCCTGCGTATCCAGAGGCACGTTGCGTGGCCCGGTTGGAGTACTCGCGCGGCATCACCAGCCGGATCAATAACGCCCCGTCAGATTCAGCTGAACGTCCGGGGGTATGTAGGAGGGTGGCGGGCGGCGCGTACACGGGCACGGTGGTAGGGTAGGAACGAGGCCAGAACCTTGCGGGGCGTCGACTAGGTCGACCGACCGAACGACTGGCGGCAGGGCGAAGGACAAGGGTGCCGTCTTCGACGTTTTTTTTCCGGGAGAATGGAGGACTGGGGGCTGCGCGGTGCGCCCAAAATCCCCCGCGGGAAAGTCGCAGGCGCGATGATGCATGGCGCGGCCTCGTTTCGAAGCCCGCACAGCTTATATGCCAATAATGGGATCTGTTTTTTATAGCTGAACTGGCTGCACTAGTTCAGAGTTTATCTTTTTCCTTCCAATGTGGAGTAAAAAAGATAAACTCTGAACTAGTGCAGGTAGTTCAGCTATAAAGAACAGACCCCAGGGTTACGTTCAGAAAACATACGGTTGAGTGAGCGATCATTGGTATATCCTTATATGGATCTAAAGGTCTATTCCAATCACAAATAACAATTATTGAGCGTTCACTAAACCGTTGTTTTCTGAACATAACCAGTGGCTTCTGCCAATGTCGTAACTAAGCAGGTGCAACAAGTGCACAGGGCCCAGGACGAAGGGGGCCCTGAAATGAAACTGACAAAAAAATTGTCAAATATAATTTTATGTATTTTAGGGAGGACCGGAATTCTCGTTGGCAAGTGGACATCACGTTCCATTTATGTATTTATGGTGAAAGAAGCAATAGGAAAGTTATCGCAAAATATCTCTTTTACAACATAGATACTTTTCCTCAAGTTTTATTTAAATCAAACAAGTATTACAATATAAGAAGAGAAAAATCTGATTCAAGAGGAGTCAAGTAAATTTTCGAGCTTTTCATAATTTCGTATTGATGGTCTTCAGTTTCAGAGAGAGTAAATTCAAGTGTCGTATTAAAGGAAATGTTTCTGTTACTGTACGACATGTTATTTTGAGTAATAATAGTAATTTTTTATAATAAAATGATTAAATTCGAACGTATGTAGAGACGGAATAGATTCACTACTCAGATAGATAGACGACTCAGATTTACTGGATACCCAATTCGGGGTGAAGAAGAAAACTCATATTTAAGGCAAGCTTGACTTGCTGCTACCACACGAGATGTGAACATGTGATTTGCTATATAATGATGATAGAAGCAACAGCAAGAACCTTTTATTTTTTAAAATATGTGTATGAATTAATGAATGTAGTTGTTGCCGGTCGATGATTACAACGGATATAATCGGATATAATTTATTTTTAAAGTTAAATTTTTATATGCGCATTGAATTATATTAATATTTGAGCATGCAGTCTCATATTATTGTATAGAAAAACTAAAGAAAAGATAAGATATGTATATGTGATATGTCAATTTACCTCATCGGAGCAAGCTGGCTACAATGCAGCATGTTCGTATTTCACTTACTACAAAAAAATTATATAGTATACAGGATCGTTCCTGGCATGAAAATATAGAGAAAAGTTCTGTATTATTCGTGTATTAATACAGTTTAATCGTAATAATTAGTTGTTTAAAAAGTCAAATACCGAAATTGAAAACTACCAACGAGCCCCGGTCTCCCTTACTGGGAGAATCTGAAGGGAGGAAACTCGTCGCGCTTGTATAAATTTTATTAAACACCACATGAGTTTTATAATTAATAAATTACGCGCTCGTTGAGATAGGAGTGTCTTAGGACCTGTAGTTATATTAATTATACCTTACGCTGTGCGAACACCACAGATTAGATAGATTAACAAATCATCGTCTGGGATATGATGACATATATGAAAGGTAATATCACTTATTATATTTATATATTAATAAATCTTCAACGTTTGTGGAAATTTAATAAGGCTAACGTTAGTGCGATAGATTTAATCTCTATAAATAGAGAAAGGTTTTCGTGCGAATAATCGATACATTGAAGTACAGACTCGTGAAAGAATTATAAAAATTACGATTAACATCTGTAATACTGTAGTGTTCGTTTATCTTACTGGCTTATACATATATTTAACGATTTCCTGCAGGCTTTCGGAACTTCTCTTTACGTTGGTTACATTATTGTTGCTGTATAAAATAGATGCCAACAGCTTTTTGCCGATACCCTATCGCACGCAAGAAAGAGAATCGCTCCTGCGTCACGAGCGATCGTATTCAAACGGCAAAAATCAGCAAGTCAAAGTATCTATGTTTAATTGAAATGCTACCTTCAACAATTCTCATATTTAATACATTTTACCAGCTTCATCGGGGATTCGCGGAATCCCGTTCGAAGATATTAGCGCAACAAAATTCGTTGATTCCGACTCTTCTACGTATAAACTACAAGTATCTTCGAGTTCGCTGATCGAATGCCGAAATTTGTTCGGCATTCGCGAAAAACCTTACACCTCCAATAATATTGCGGAATATATCTTTCTCTCGCTCCGCTGTACATCCGTTTAATGTCATTAAACGGTTAAATAAGTAATGCCATTTAAGTAGATCTGACAGGCGCACACGTAACAAGAAAAGCAGACTATTTCATTTCGTAGCTTGGTACAATCGGTATCGATTCGACTATCGCTGATACTCGCTCTTTGTACTATTTCCGTCTAATGTAATTGTAGTATCGAAACGGCACGTACAAAAATGTTGCGGTATAAAAGGGAGATGCGGGACAAATCTCTTCTCTACGCGCGAAATACGTCATGCATCTATGAGGGTGAGACACACAAGTTTCATTCCTCGTGCAATCGTCGCTGCGCGGCCTCGCGGATGTCGCTTAGCGATATCGGATAATCCCGCGAGATCGTACTTAATCATTCTGCAATCCCGTACAATGTTATCGCGATTTGTTTTAAGTCGTGGTGGCGTGTGGCCAATCGAGAGAATGTTATAACTAACATATATCAGAGGTCGACGGCAGTGTCGGATCCGTGATGGTACTCCTCGTCCAACAGCGGCTCTTCCTCCACCGTCATGTGAACTGTGAACAAAACTCGTCATCATGCACACCAACGAATACAAACATCAACACATATATTCTAACGCTCTTTGTGACGCCTTTGACGGCGTTTCCTCTTTGTTCTTCTGTGTCTTTCCTTTTTTTGCCGGAATATTTAAACCCGTGAAAATTCGCATACGGCAGAATCGAGGAATACAAAAGCGAAGTCTATGTTCTCCGTTTTACACGTTTCACAAACCTGACAAATGTTCCCACGCATATTTAGATGGTCACTGGACACTTCTTTTCTTAAGATATAAACGATTGATTAAATTTTGATTAAAATCTTGCGAAAAGTATTGAAAGAAAAAAGTTAAAAAAAGAGAATTGGAGAACAAAAATTCTATTTCTTTCGTCTTCTACATTTCTCGATTTCAGATACATTTTCATTTCTATTAAGAAAGAAGATGTAGGACATAGAAAAATCCTATCTAAGTTGCCTGTCTAAAATACATGCTGAAACAAATATATCGTTTGTTTTCGTGTGTGTCAAACCTATGTATTTTTCTTAAAAAGTTACCAGCTTTAATCGACAATTTATGTTTGAATTAATTAATCCTATGTGTCATCTATGCCTCTATTAATAAAATATTCATTTCCTCTAAAAAAACACGGAAATGTATTAGACTTTTTAACTTCTAGTAATATATGTGTTCGGAATTTTTCATATTTGAAATTTTTCTCACAACGACTTATAGGTAAAGTTCAAGCAGCAGGCAGAAAAACATGCAAAATAATTACCCTGCAAAAACGAAAAACGATTCGTGCACTCTTATGCAAGGAAGGTAATTTGCTATTTTTATATTAATATTTATATTATTCAAAAAAGAATATTTTAACAATTACTAATATCTTTTTTAATAAAAAAAACTGTTTTTATCAATACAACCTGATACTTCATTATTACTATTTTTTTCATTTTACTGCATTTAAGATTCTTAAAATGAAAAATCATTTTACATCGACTAAAACTAAAATTGTGAAAACTTTGGATTTATAATACGTCAACTTTTGATATTTGTTTTTTGAGCATCTTTTCTTTTTCCTTACCAAACTAGAATTAATTTACTTAAATATAGCAAGTTGTACACTAATTTTATCCTACAAATGTATGAATAAATTAAAGCTTATCTTGGGATAAGCATATAAAGAGACCAATTAGCACATGCAGATAACGATCTGAGAACGTGCAAGAAGTTACAGTTCACAATTTATAACATGCATAAAATACACGAGCAATATATTGGCATATAATTTATAAGTATATGCATTTTCATTTTATATATATATATAATATATATATATATATATATATAAAATATTGATATATATATATATATATATATATATCAATATTAATTCTAACATAGATTCTCCACATACATGACAATCACATTACCTTCCCGTGTTACATTTTAAGCAAATTTTGCATAACGACAAACTAAAGCACAAACATGCATATTACCGTCCGCGTAATATTCTAAATAAGTCTTGTATAATTTTCTATTATTATTATCAACTGTCTTTTTCTAAAGAAGAGAATGCACCGCAATATACAAAATTTCTTACTGTTGGTACATTTTCGACGGATAAATCTATTTTTTTTAATCCAATAAAACGATTTTTATTGGATATTAGAAAATAATGAGTAGTACAAAACTGATATTATATAGATTTAGTGAATGACGAATAAATTAATTTTTCCAAAGGAAGCTTCTCTGACAAGACCGGTTAAATTAGAATCAAAAATGGCACATTATAGTAAACTTATTTATCCAGAAGATATAATACAGTTCTAAAAGAAAACTTGAAATATCGTACAGTTCAATAAAATAACATTTCATTCAGTGTAACATTCACATGTACAGCACTGTCTTGAAAAAAAAAACATAATTGATTAGAGTAATCATTTTACTTCATCTATTTATAACAATAACATAATTAATTCCCTTCAATTCCAGAATTATTGTTAATATACGATAGAAGTGAGAAAAGAATTCCAATACATCACATTTTAAAGAAAAGCTATTGCAGTTATAAGATATCTTGTCAATATGAAAACGTTCCTTTTGTTATATATTATTTTTCTAAAGCAACATTTCCTTAGGAATATGTAGTACAATAGAAAAGTTATAAACATTAACACTTCCTATCATATATTAAGGTTTTGTATTTTACGTCTAATTCAATTATTATAAAAACTATTAATTACTCATTATTTATCAAGAGGGAATATTAAACTAGCAAAATTACATTGTAATATAATATACAAATAAGAATTAAGCATGTATCTGCCATTTGCTTGTAACGTTTCATGTAAAATACGTAGAAGTATATTTAAAATACGTTTTTCACAGAATATATGTGACACTTATGTGTAAAGACTCTCTTAGTAAAGTATTCGTCTTAATTGTATCTATTGTCATAGCTATTGACATAGAAGTAAACAAACGTATCTAGTGCAAAGCCGAAACTGTCTTTAGTCTTTTTATATTCTAACATGTCTCACATAATTTTTCGTATCTTAAAAAGGTTTCTTATTATCAAATACACCGGCACACGCACAAAAGCAGAAATAGAAAACGTACACGACGCATTCCATATGATCGAAAACTATACATTTCGAAGTGAAATTCACACAGTTTGTTATATTCGATAAACATCACACGTAAATAAAAAAAAAATTTATGCTCTTTTATAAACAAAAATTTTAACGAATAAAAATATATACCAAGTTTAACTTATTAATTGAATTTTTGATAAAATAAAAAAAAAATATTCAGATCTTTTTTGTTCAAGAATATTAAAATTGTTACTAAATTATGAAAAAATAACCATAAATCTTATTTTAAAAAACATGAAACTCACTAATTTAGTATTTAGAAAACAATTTTAGATATTAATTTCTAAAGAAAAACTTACTTCTTTATGAACGATGAAGAGATTTTTGATCTTGCACATTTGATGTATAATTTCTATTATATTATAACAAACGTCCTACGGCAATACGAGATGTATCGGAATCAGACATACCGAAAAAAACAGAGATCGATATTTAAAAATTTAATGCAATTCATATCAAATTCATAACATCCTCATACAGACTTATATATATGTATGTATATACATATATCATGTCTCTCTTCTCAAACATTCTGGATTATATCTTATCACTTTCTTTTCTTATAAGTATGGAGCAAGTGCCGTTTTTATTATACGATCCGGTGGCACTCTCTTGCTTTGATGCACAGTACGTTTTACTAAAAATTCGTAATAATCGCTAATCAATTCAACTAAGGCTTCAATCACAAGTGTTAACTTTCTAAGTTCTTAGTCGGAAAAACGACAGTTCATAAATTATAAACGTGATAATAAATGAGCTGTACTATTCGAATATCTATGTACACAAAATTTAACAAGAGTTTTTACTTTGTTACATCATGATCTTTATACACGAATCATACAGAGCATTCATTATCACCACTCGATCCTAATGATGTTTCTTATGCAATCTGTTACGTTGTGACCTATTAGTACCATTTTTCTCGGCGGTGTTGACCTGGATAGTGCCTGTATGGTGGTTGCATGGTATCCTGAATAGCTTGATCTTCATGTGATCGCATATTTCAAGACACACTTGAGCACTATACCGTAAGAGATCCAGAGTGACCCAGATCTAAACATATGTATTTCGTTACTTATCATGGAAGATTACGTCATAAATAGAAATCAAGCGTGTGTATGACTTACGAAACATAGCCAAAGAACGTAATATTCTTTGATGAAAAAGTTGAAATATTGATTAAGGAACAGCATAGCTGGACCGATTAGTGAACTGTCCAAGTATTGCATCTCATTTTTAGTCATATGAGCAACCTGGAAAGCAACAGTATGAGAAATGGTATTATCATGAATATTGATACATAATTGATATACGTACCACTAATCTATTCGTAACTTTGGCTGCCACCATTCCGAATGCAAGTATATACAAGGCTGGATGGTTTTCGTAGACATGTTCAGCGCTCTTTCTATATATTATAAAAGCCGGTACTACCACAAAACTAAATGGTATAATTGGCGATAAAACGGACGTCCCCTAAAACAAATCGGTCTTATGCAGAAACTCTGAAGGAAATATTTACAATAAATCTACGTGCGGAGATTTATATTTGTAAAGAGAAGAAAATATGGTCCGATTAAGTACAGAGACTTAATCCGATAAAACGTTATCTATATATTTGAAAAACGTATACTAGAATCTTTTTATATGTTATTTAAATATACAATATATATCAGTCGACATAAAAATGTATAAAAAACTAGAGATATATGTACAAATCTGTTTTCTACTCTAAAGAAATTTCTTCAAAAATATAGAGTCACATTAATGTTTTATAATTGTTAATAATTATAACAGTTATAATACAAATATCACTATTATATGTGCGTTAAATAAGAAAAACGTTGCAAATGTGAAAAAAAAATACAATACATTTTAAGCAAAGTCTATATCTAATAAAGAGAAATTAAAGTTTGATTGTTATATTCGAGTTACAATGCAGTAGATTCTATACTATTTAGAAATTATTCTAAATGCATTAAATACGTGTAAAGTGAATCATCATAGATAAAGTCATTAAGGAACGTAATTTTAATTATTACAATATAAAATATTAACTTTGTCTGACGCACATGCAATACATTTTATATATAATTTACAGGTAAAATAAAACTCTCGTAATACTAGAGTCATGGGATCAGTACAAGATCATTACATCGTCATAAGTGACATATAAGCGGTACATAACATTTTTTATTAAACTGTTAGTTTACGCTTATACTTTTGTACAGCTTCGTAACATGCGTGCAAGAATTCGGCCCCGGGTGAGAATTGAAAATAAAATCGGAGAAAACTATTCTATAACTGCAAAATATAAAGGAAGTAAGAGGTGAAGGAATGTACATGGATTTCTCTGTGAGGGAAGTATGTAGTATAACAAATATTAACGTAAGTGAAAACAGTAACAGTGATGAATAAATAATTTACGTATAATTAATTATACGACGCCGTTAGATTTAGGCCCACTGTTGCGTCTATAGGAACAAAAAAATTTACTATTATTTTATTATTATCAATACTAATTACTTTTAAATCATACAAGTTTTTATCATGTATTAATGACAAAATTAAAACGCATCATTAAGTTGCTATAATAATAAAGATCTCCTAAGCAAACCCTTTTTATGCCTAAACGTGATGTTAAAGAAGCATGGGCCTAAATCACGAACAAAAAAAAACGAACAAAAAAACAAACAAAATATTGTGCACTACACAATTGTGGTCCCACTACTTTTTTTTCTTCAGCTGACTTACTGCGACGGTGGAGCCATTTTTTCCGACACCACCGGCGAGAATGACGGATATGCTGCTCTGTGCAAGTAAAATAGCGATGCCCACAGCAGCCCATAATGGAAACACCTTCACCTCTGTGCCAGTGTATGGCAACTGTATAAGAGCGACACGAAAGATCTTTTGATTAGTCATCAGAGGCCATCCTCGTGTCGAGGATTTTCTAACACTCCGTATCCCCGACATGTTAATTATATAAACGTGAAATCACAAATCAGGAAATACGTTTACCTTATTCATTTTTGAAACAATTTCGTATTACATTTTAACGCCGTATTAATCATAATTCATAATGTTACTACAAAACTAATAGGACAGATATATACAATGTTACATGTTACACGGTAAAATACCCTTGTACTACTTTATACGCATTCAAAACTGAACAAATTTTATTGTTTCTATAAATTCTGGCTGCTGTTCGTAATCGTATTGTAACTGTAATGCAAGTCTCATATTTTATTTGTTATCTAGGAAGTCTGCTCAAAAATTTACACATGGAATTTTGAGACTCCTTTCTTTCTTAAGCAATGTGCTACGCGAACTAGTCGTTTATAATCTTCGCAATTAAAAAATAATAACAAGTTTTCGGGGAAGAAGAATAAATTTATCTATAAATTATAAAAGTGCGGGGTAAAGAGTTTGCTGCTGTAATACCACAAATATGTAATTAAATAAGTGCAAAAAACAATAATATATAGTGACGCGAGATCCGATTCTGAGCTAAAAAATAGACTTGAGGAAATTAAAGCTATCACTGTGCAGCATTCGGTCATACATAAATATGTGTTGGTCTTCTTGTTTCACATATAAAATAACATACATCATTTTCCTTGCAGGCATATTTCACAAAAAATAAATTACATACAGCAAGTTTCAACAAGTGCAAATAACTTCTTAAACAGATATCTTGTATCTACTTATCGAGATCAAAACGTATAAAAACTGCACAGTAAATAAAACTTCATGTTTTATATAGTTAAATATGGCATTATAAAATCTCGTATATATGTGAATAAAAGTTATTATTAACTTAATCTTATCTTTTTTTAAATCTAGAATCGATCACTTTTTATCCAGGTTACAGTTACTTAAATCTTGTAACAAAAATATGCTAATAGAAGCATAAATTTCTCGAGCAAAGAGATTATTTGAAGAGCTTGTTATATTAAGCGCGATTCAATATTAGACAAAAGAAGCGTTTATATAAATTGTGCGAGATACCGAGATATATCACTCTGGTGGTTTAATATGCAGACTGCTATACATAAATGTTTAGTAATCCAATCGAGCACCCGACGTAAGTTACCCAGTAGAGGAGATCGGTAGAGAAGACAGCAAGCAAAAAATGAAGAAATGTACCAAACAGACAACATTTCTACTGTACAGAATGGCAAAAGATATAAGAATATGTTCCTCTAGGAGAACGCTATTTCTTTAAGAGACTTACTGCAATCGTGGAACCGTTTTTTCCAATCCCACCAGATTCAAAGACTTTACAGAATTCAAGGAACACATGAACGTAGCCTGCATAAAAGACCATTGCTATGTAGTTACTGAACGTGCCTACACCGAGCATGGGGATCTAAACAAAGCGACAAGATCTTCGTTCGTTATGAGAATTGCTCGTTACAGTTGTTCTTGTGTGCGTGTACGCCTACATGTATATACAAACTCTTATAATTATATCTCTCGATACCACATTGCCGCAGTAATACCGCTTTGAATGGGCTTAGTTCTATCTGTGGTCGTACTTACTGCACGTATAAACGGAACATGCTTCTTTCTCATTGCAATAAAATTGCAAGATTGTAAGGCACGAGGGAGCAGCTGATTTGAGTATGATAAATCGAATTAAAGACTACCTCGTCCTGTATGATTCAACATGTCATAATCAACGTAAAAGAAAGCTAGTTTTTATTTGTTATACCTAATGTGCAGATTTCGCAGGCTCAGTTATTTATAGGCATGTGCTTATTGTATTTTCTTCAGAAGCGTAGTGTAAAAAAAATGTAATGTACATCTACTACAAATTATTAAGAAAATTAAAATTTCCCTATATTTATCTACATTAGATGCTTTTATGTACAGAATTATAAAAAATTAATCAATAAAAGCGCGGAAATATATTTTACTTCCATAAACAAATTATTCATCATATGCATTAGTTGTATAATCTATCTTTGACTTATGAACACAATTGTATCATAAAAATTTATACGTAATTTTGCATTAGACTATTAAAATTCTTAAACTATTTGAAAAAAATTCCCTGATTTGAAATTGTTTCAAAAGAATATTGTATTTATAAAGCTGATGTAGTCACAAGATTTATCATGAATGTAACATCAAAAGGCACACATAAAACTATGTCTAATTTTTACATTGAAAAAGATCACTGATATCAGAAAACAAGTATTTACAAGTTTCAGTATTCAGTGTTTTTACAGCAGTTTTTACAGTATGTTGAAACACTAATATTATAACTTGTTAAAAACTTGAGAGGCGAATTTACATATGGAACAAATATATAATGGCACATACAATTCATTATGAGAATCGCAGGATGTGGGGTTATCGAAAATAAGTGTAAGGGGGCAATTTAATAAGGAATACGGAAGTAAAAATGCGTGTTAAAAATCAGTAAATATTTTGCAGTAAAGAAGTAATCTCAGCGCCGCTCCTCATGCCATGCTGCTCCCATTTCTGCATGTTCAATAAAAGATTCTAGTTAACAGACTTACAGCCACAGTGGAACCATTTTTGCCGATTCCGCCAGTAAAAATCACCGAAAATATGGAATATAAATTTGCCAGTGCACACACCACTGTCATAACTCCTAATAAATACTTAAACATAAAACCATCTAAGAATGGTATCTGCAAAAAATACCTTCATTAAATGGCGTTGTCTTATTAATTTTAGCATATGTCATGGATGCCAAGGTAAAATCTTTTAAGGCAAATATTTTTTGGATAATTTTTAAACAGCATAAAGTGTAACTTGTAATGTTGTAACATATTCTGTTTTGATTTTGTACATATGTGTGTATGTATGTATATGTGCATTACATGTGTGTAAAAAATATTATAAGATGTAATTTATAAGAAATCAGTGTTTCAGAGCATAATGGCATATGTTATATTCAATTTCCGTCACTGAGAATTTTACGCATCCAAGTAAAGACTAACAACGCAGGCTTAGTGAAATAAATAATTTTCTATAGTTTATATCAGATGTAATAAAAATAATTTTGAGAAGACCACATTTATGTTATTAATACAAAAGATTTACTATTTTTTTGTACGCTTCTAAATAACGTAAATATATGTGTGCCAAGCTATCAAAATTACTTACCATAGAATATGAAACTTATAGTAACATAAGCAAAGATTCTATAATCTTGCTTGTACTATGAGTTATATTTTTTAAATGCAGATTAGTGTATTGAGCTATTCAATTTTATCTTTGACAAAAATATATAGCTATACAAGCTATTTAAAAAATTGAAAAAATTGAATCGCTCTGTATATAATGTAAGCGTTACAATAGCGTGTGTATAGTTAGACGAATACCTTGCGTTAGCAACAATTTAGAATAATACTGTGATTATACTTTTAAAAAAGCGAAATACAGCATTTTTTTTGTTTGTCAAACTGTAGCCGTGCAGAAAGCTAAACCATGAAACGTGTCAACTGCTACACAAGATATTCTTGCCACGTATAATACAGAAAACGTAATTAAAAATAATACAACCTCCATCATCCAGATTTGTGGACCGAAGATTGCGGAAATCAGATGAATAGCTATGATTGTAAACTGTGCTTCCGTTACATCCACTTTACCAAATCTCAAGGAACCTGTTAAAAAAATATTTTAGATAAATAAAATAAATACAAAATAATATTAAGAGTGTAAGACCGATGATATTAAACAAATATAAATATGAAAAGCCCATATCGGTCGCGGCGGATCTTGGTGCCTAATAATAATTATTTTGTGAATATTCCTGCTCATGTGAACTGCGCGCCGCATATTCGTCGGTCTTGAAACACAGTCCTTACATGAAGCCGGAATAATTAATTCACATATTAAATTGACGAGCAATTTAATTTTTGATGCTCACTAGCATCTATAAGATCGGGCCCATCCACCCATTCCCCGAAAAAACTGTAAAGAACTTATTGCGAAAAATAACACCTCAACCAGGATTCAAACCTGGATCTCCCATCAATCATCCCGTGCAGGCATCCTACCAATTCGACCATCGAGGCATGCGGTGATATTTCTCGCAATAACAAATATAAGTTGGTTGAACGTCATATTTCAGGCAACGTATTTTAAACAAATAATATTAAGAGTAAGACCGATGATATTAAACAAATATAAATATGAAAAGTCCATATCAGTCGCGGAGGATCTTGGTGCCTAATAAAATAATTATTATTCTTTACAGTTTTTTCGGGGAATGGGTGGATGGGGGGATCTTATAGATGCTAGTGAGCATCAAAAATTAAATTGCTCGTCAATATGTGAATTAATTATTCCGGCTTCATGTAAGGACTGTGTTTCAAGACCGACGAATATGCGGCGCGCAGTTCGCATGAGCAGGAATATTCACAAAATAATCATTATTAGGCACCAAGATCCGCCGCGACCGGCCGCGACCGATATAGGCTTTTCATATTTATAAAATAAATACAATTTATACTATTGCAGTTCACTACATTACTTTACTTTTACGAAATGGTTCTATACCTGAAACATAGGTCTGCCAATGTGCACAGTAGAAAAGCGTCATTGCGCAGAAACATTGGAAAAACATCCATGTTGGGTAGTATCCTAATTGTACAGCTATACACGCCGACAAAGCTACGAACACTGAAAATGGGATAAATATGATGAATTAAAACGTCAAATAGACAAGAGATAGTACAGCAGTTATCTACCTGTCGATATCGAATCACATCCATGATCAAACAACTCGCCCAACGGTGTAGATGTGCCAGTCCTTCTGGCCTGTTTACCGTCGATAGCGTCTAAACTTTGATATATAAACAGACCAACTGCACATAAAAAACACGCCCATCTAGGTGCCTAAAAAAAAATAATACTACATTAATTTTTATTGCAGTTAGAATATCTTTAGATGATTATAAAGGATCATATACGTTGTCAAGCTTTTCACTTGAAGATACATTTGTTCAATCATTCTAAAGTTAAGATACATTTAAACAGTTGTCTAAATAGTACTAGGTTTACAATAATAATAATGGTAGAATTATATAAGAGCAAAAATGCTCTGCCACTCCAATACTTGATGAATCATTCGTGTGATTTGCATATGGGCTGGTAATATATCCTCGATGATTCCCAATATTTATTCGGTAATATTTTCTATCTTGTTTCAATCAAAATTTGTCAACAAATCAATCAAACTAATTTAAAATACACAAGCCTGACAATGGAAAAATTATCCTGTTCCGGTTAGAAAAATTAAGATTATCAATGACAAATAAATCTTTGAATCCTGGTGCAGGAAAATCACACAAAAGCAAAAAGTAATGCAAAATTGTTTCGAAAGCAGACACTAGACAGCAAACATATTTTCTGATTCGTGACTTCTCGTCTATATGTGTAATTAACATATCAGAGGAACATTAGAAAACTCTTCATTTAAGAGTTTTTTAAATTTTAATCTCTAACAACTAATTAAAAGATCTTTCACTTATACAAATCTTAAACAACGTAAAGTTATCATGACATACTTCAAACATATAGACCTGTCATAGCAGACAGCATTTTTAAATGCAAGCAGTCTTGGACGTACGATATAATAATCAGGAAGGCGGAGTTTATTCTCTTGCGATAAGGAAAATGTGCGTCATAGAGATACGGCAGCGCTTAGAGAGGATCAGGGAGGACCAGGAAGGACGCGGACCCCCCCGTCGATCATCGGGGGAGGACAGGTTAGGCGAATTAGGAGCTCCTAACGTCAGACTTACTTCTGCCCTCGCGTCCGGGCTGTAGTAGATAAGGATCAGGGTGGTGACGATGTTGACGATCAGGCCGAGCACGGTGATGAGATTGGGCGCGAGCCAGAGCGGCACCTTGCTGACCAGCCAGTCCCACCAGGGCTGCAGAAGGCCGTCGAGGAGGCTGTTGCTCGTGCAGCTGTACTTGTGCTCGCTCAGCCGCTTCAGCTGGCCGGGCGACAGCAGCCTGTCCTTGTAAAACTGCATGTTCCTACGGGTCGCGCTTCGCTCCGACGCCGTGTCACCGAACCGTGGGCGCCGAGGGCAACAGCAGGGAGACGAGGAAGAAGACGGGGAGAGCGCGAGATCCGCGGGATCGGGTTGCGGTCGTTCCTGCGACGGAGACACAAGGACGGCGCGGCGCACTATCACCGAGATCACCCGCGACGGGACGGTCAAACATAACAAGCGACCGTCGCGTTACGCGTACGACATTTCTGCGCGCTCCGCGATTCCTATTTCCTAGCAGTCTCGCACTGTCGCACAGTCTCGCAATCGCAGTTGCCACGGCCGGAAACTGACCGGTTGCCAGTCACCAATGGCGCGCGCGCGCGCACGCGCGACCGGAACTACATGGCTTGACGGCCGCGCGCGCGCGAACATTTGAATGACTTTAACGCTTGAAGGACGGCCTCGATCAACCCGCGATTAATTTAATCCATGATTAATTTATCGAATTATATCTGTATTATCTTGTTAACGTGGATGGGATAATTAATTATGCGTTGTTTAACATATGGACGAAAAGATTGAATTAGGGACGATGTAATTCCGGTAAAAAATTTTTCATATAAAAATATTTATAAATATATATTTTTATAATTATATACAAAATATGTCTACATATGTTTTTTTTCTTGTATAATCTATATCTGTATATATAGGAAAAATAATAACAAGAATAATTAAAAAATAATCAGAAAAATAACTTTTGCATTGTTTTTTGTTACAAAAAGTAAAATTTCAATTAGATTATACAATATTCTATATATAATCATATATATAACTTTTCTAGGACGGAAATATTGAATTAGGAACGATGTAATCCCGGTAAAACATTTTTCATATAAAAATATTTATAAATATATATTTTTATAATTATATACAAAATATGTCCACATATGTTTTTTTCTTATATAATCTATATCTGTATATATAGGAAAAATAATAACAAGAATAATTGAAAAATAATCAGAAAAATAACTTTTGCATTGTTTTTTGTTACAAAAAATAAAATTGCAATTTTTTCTCATTTCCTCAAATTTCACTTTTTATAAAAAAAAAACAATGCGAGAGAGAGAAAATTATTCTCTTTTTCTTATTTTTTTTATGTAAACAAACAGAGATTATACAAGAGAAAGAAAACTTTTATGGACATATTATATATAATAACACATTTATTTATTTATACATAATTATATATTATATATATTTATATAGTATGTTCTTATATGAAAAATTTTTTAGGACGTAAACAAACCTTTGAAAATTCCCGCCGAGAGGCCTTATCGTCTGCGAGTAAAAAACATCGATTGAACCGCGAGAGAGCTCTTTCCCTGATGGATCTCGCGATCGTTCGCGTTTATTAGACAACTTTTTGCCGGGAAGTTATTCCAAAAAGCTAATTGCCAACATTTGTTTTATTTGTGGACTCCACATCAAAGAAGTCTACTTGCAGTTTAATTTTCTACCGCCGCTGTGTGTCGCGATGGCGACTTTACTCGGTTTCACGAGATTCCTTAATTATGCAGCGAGTAATTGTCTGAGAAGAGTGGCACCGCCTTCAATTTGCAAGCAATATTATCCCGGTACGTGATCAAAAATTATAATTGCGCGGAAACTGCGCGACAGAAACATAACCTCTCTTCGAATGCAAACATAACCTCCTGCCGCCCACTCTGTAATATTTTCAAGAATTTTAATTGAAAAAATTTTGATATTTAATATGATATTGATACCGACGTTTTATTATATTAAAATTTTACAATTAAACCTATTAATGTAATTTCATGAAATTTTATACACAAATTCTGAGACAAAATACATGAAATCATCCAGTAAAACTTTACATAAAAAAGTATTGAGAACTGTATTTCATTAAATTAAAATTTTATGATAAGTCAATTTTATAAAAAATAAATTCTCTTCTATGAAATCATCCAATAGGACTTTATACGATACAAGAAAGATATTATTTATACGATACAAGAATAATCTTTTGTTTCAGCATTAAGATTGTGGGAGACACCAATAGCGGAGTACAGAGTGGTTAAACCACCATGGATGAGGCCAGTTCCGAATTATCAAACGGAAGTACGGGAGTGGGATGAAGAAAGAGAGAAAATATGCACCGGTTGTTAACATAACTTATTTTACCTAAGTCTGTACGAATACCACTCTATTTTTATAGATGAGTCCTAACAGATAGCATCTTGTTTGCAGATGTGACAAATGAAATCAACGATCAGATCGCAACGGACAGGATCGGCCGTATGTTCGTGATCGTGCAAGTATGCGGGAAACAGTTTAAGGTGACGGAACACGACATAATAATTATTGAAGGATTCTGGCCGCCGAACGTAGGCGATCGACTGAAACTGGAGAAAGTGTTGCTGGTCGGCAGTAAAGATTTCACCCTCATAGGCAGACCGATCCTGAACAGAGAATTGGTTTCGGTCGATGCGACGGTCATAGAAAAGACTCTGTCCCACACGAAAACTCGCTTTAGGTTCCGCGCGAGGAAACAGTATCGCCGTATAAACTGTAAGATATTCTGAAAGACGATATACTCCTTTCGCTCATTCTTTTGCTTTATTTAATTCATTTTTTCAATTCATTTTATTAATGCGTTCGCTGTTCTATTTTTCAGTCTACAGAATGCAGTACACAATGCTGCGGATTAATTCCATAAATATAAACGGGAACATCGACGAGAAGAAAGAAGTAGAGGGATTAGACAGAGTATATTAACAGTATAAGACATGTATATACATATATCAATAAAAGCAATATGCATAAATATTATACATTATCCTCCGTATCAAAATAGAAGGTAAACATTATTTATTTCAAATCGAACAACAGATTGTAATGTGGATACGATTTGATAAGAAATGTTGTAAATTTTTAGAAGTGTACGAATTAAATTTCTTTTTTAGCGCTCGCACACAGAGATTATCTTTGATAACACAGGACCACTGAATAGAAAAAGTATTTTGTTCCGGAAGGAAGACCAACTGTTTCCTACATATTTTGAAGTGCTGAAACAGAGTCCGTTTTCCCCCCAAAAAAATTCGTACCACGTCACATTTATGAGATACACGTGGTAAGAGGGTCCAAAATCACATGATTCACATCTCGAATTAAAATAACGCAGATTATGAATTCCTATCTACGTAGAATCACAATCATAAACTATAAACCAACCAAACCAAGTCTCTTGAACTCTCGACCCATAAACCTCAAATCCATACGGATTAATTCCAGATCTTGCCTTCACTGGCCGGATCATTTCGAGATTTTGTCTTCAAGGGTATATGAGTTTGGGATTTATGGGTTGAGAGTTCAAGGGACTTGGTTTGGTTGGTTTACAGTTTATGATTGTAGTTCTACTGTAGACCTTATAGATATGGACTGGCAATTGCTATAGTTTCTGCATAGGAAACAGTGTCCGGAGGAAGTTGGAGAGAGAAACATACTTCTCTCTTTTCTTCTTAGTACTTCGCTTTCTCAAAGCGTTCGGAAATGTACATTGCGCATGTCGATTAAACATATAGCGCGTGAATATAATATATGTCAAGCATGCGCAAAACGTACTTCCGGACTCTTTACAGAGAGAAGTCCGGACGCAATCTTGCTTGTATTGCCTGTCCATATCTATAAGATAAGATGGGTTCTACGTAGATAGGAATTTATAATCTGCGTTATTTTAATTTGCGATGTGCATTATGTGATTTTGGACCCTCTTACCACCTTTTTTTATTCTGTGGTCCTGTGATAATGAAAAACTATGAATCGCGTATACAGCTTATACGCTTCGTTCTCGCGAAGACGCTCTTCCATCTGGTCGATGATCCGAAATTCGAGTTCCGCGGTCCCGACCTTTGACGACATCGCAGAAGACATGCGCCCCTGAACGCGCGACATGTGGGCAGTGGGGCACGCGGTGGGGTGGGCTTCGCGAGTGGAGCGGAGCGGAGATGACGACCGACAGTGACGGGAGCAGCGTCGCGCGATACGGTCGATCGTGTTTCGTTTCTCCGGCGGGGAAAAACGATCGGCAGCTTTCGTTTACGGCCGCCACGCCACCAGCCGCCACGGCGGTTCCCAGCTGGATCCAGTGCACTCCGTTCCGAGACACAGAAGTTTCTCGCGGAATTTTTGATTTTTTGGAAGACTCGCGTGTCAAAAAGATGTTCCTCATCGTCGGCACGCACGCTAGACACTGAACGCACTCTCTCCTTCGCTCTCAGCCTGTTTCTCTCAGCTCCGGTTCCCGGTTCGTCGAAGGAGAGCGGGTGTCTCGTAGTAAGTTTCAGCACGCCGTGCCCCGGGAAAATCGAAGGACCGAGTCGTTCGGTGATTCAGGTTTATCGAACCGGTTTCAAGGACGCGCGATTTTTCCCGAGCGAGGATTTTAAATGCCTTTCGCCCGCTCCGGTCAACCCGCTCTGTTTAAATTCGCGATTCCCTCTTTTGAAGCGAATCGAAATTTAAAGAAAACTATCTCAAATTATATTAATGCGTCTTTCTGTTGACTCGTACTTGATTACCTTCTTTCCTATGAGCGCATTATATATTACATTAAAATTAAGATTAGCCGGATATATTAACATTAGCATTGAATAAGATTAAAAACTTAAGACTGTTTCTTAAATTAGCTATATAAGTTTTCTATATAACATTACTTATATTTTTTTTATTGTAATGACTGTGTTTATTTTTTTAGTTCGCCAACTTTGGAATTAGCTATTTGACCACTGCTTTAATTAATTACTATCTCTCCTAATTCACATACCTAATTACCTTTTCTCATTTATAAGCAGCTTTTTCTAACAATAAGAAGAATTATATCGAAGCAAGATTATAAATCTATGTAGAATCGTTTCCTATATCTCTTTTAAATTACATTATATATTTTTTTTTTACTATAACGACTTAATGTTTACTTCGTTAGTTACACACGTGTACGCGGCGGATAAGTGAAGTGCGCTTGTCAGAACGCAGGCGTTCGCGATTTCCGCGGGGAAAAAAGAGAGATAAAGGAAGAAACTGCTATCAATTCAATAACGGCACTTCCGCAATTTGCACTTGGACCCATCGTCCAATAGCATGCTGTGCATGATCAACGCCGTTCGCAATTGCGGAGCGCAAGATCGTAAGAAACTAACAATAAGTATCGCATTCCGAAGTATTGAAGATCGCGCCCGGTAACAATTTTTTTATATATAAACAGATATAAACATATATAATTATGTATCAAATATGTCCATACATAAAAATTTTCATATATAATTATATATATATATATATATATCATATATAAATGTATATATATATATATATAAAAGTTATATATGATTATGTATGAGCTTTTATGTATGGACATATTTGATACATAATTATATATGTGTTTATATATATTTATATATGTTTATACAAGTTTTATAAAAGATAAAGGAATTATATTGCGTCCCCTCGGGGTTTGCATTTTTCACCCTTTCCATCCTTCCTAACACTACTCCTAGGCTGCGTTCAGATTCCCTACCCGAGTATCCCCAGGTATCATTTTATCCTTGTTGTTTATTGAATGTTAAACAAGGATAAAACGATACCTGAGGGCACTCGGGTGAGGAATCTGAACGCAGTCCTACTCTTTGCCCGTTGGACGGGTTGGACCAACATCTTAACGTCTCTTCCGAAAGACTGAACCCATGTTTACCCACCGGGATTCCCCTTTCCGGCAGGGAGCGCAGTGTCGGAATAATAATATCCATGTTTACCTGATCTAGTGAACTCGAACCTGG
>NJRP01000139.1:669-29107 GCA_003063835.1 Aphaenogaster floridana | reverse complement strand
CCCCCCCCCGCGGACACCCATGTGTCCAACTTCAACGCGAAGATTATGCATATGTGCTGATTATGTCGTTTTAGCTTCTGTGTCTTTCTCATTTTTGTACAGCGGAAATTTGTCATTAAGTAAAAAATCATAATCAATCGTATAGCAATCATAATCAGTTGATCAGAAAAGATTATCTGATTTATTGCAGGAAGTAGGTATGGCACTCCGTTTAAATAACGATATTTCATCAATTCAATGGCTTTAACGATTAAATTTGATTATAATATTGTCGGTAGAAACAATAATAACCAATTATTATAACTGTGAAGTTAATATATAACAGTAATAATTGAAAATTAATGTTTTGGATTAGATATGGTCTCTTTCTTTTAAATTTTGATGCGTTTGCATTTTTATTTTTACTATCACAATGGTACTATTATAATTGAGTGATAGTTTTCAGTATTTACTAGATAAGGGAACCCAAATCAAGGATCGAAACGTCGTAACGTTTTCTATACCAAACCTTTGCTAATTGTCGATAATAAAGACTACTATTAATATTTTGCTTGATAAACATTAAACGAAATCATTTTCATTATCATGTTCTAACTTTCCGCAAGAAATTTAGATATTAGAAAGCTGGATGCGTGTAAAAATTTTAGATTGATTCTAAGTACATCATAAACAACATTTAGAATGTTACGTTCTCTCGTTATTCGATTAACTCATTAATTACGTAAGTTGTCCAGTTGGCAATAAACTTCATCCTATGTAATGCATTATCCCACCTTATCCCATGCTGTCCCATTACATTCAGATCCTGCCGAATCCTCGTGAGACGTCTGCTTCAAAGTACACCGCAGAAATCTGAACGAGCGATTTTGAAAAATGGCAGGAAAGAAGAAGGGCAAGAAGGCGAGGAAGCAGAAGAAGAAGATCGTGGATGAACATCAGTTACGCAGGGACTTGAGGGAGCAGGCGAAGATGACGAAGCCCGCAGACCAGGTGCAGGAAGCTGCGATGCCCACGCAGGATGAACCGCAATACTCCGAGGATATTAGGATTGGCGGTATAGAGGGGTGAGTTTCTTTTTCTCTCAATCTCTCGTATCTAATTAATTTAACTAATTAAATCTTCTTGTGCACTCCTGTAACAAAGCAAAATTCTGTTAATCGGATGTGTTTCAAGATAATTAAAATTTGTTTATAATCATTAAGCAAAATAATGTAAATATAAATATATATGTTGTGTTAGGTACTTCACGCATGAGCTCTAGCAAACACGATGAAAAAGGATTAAGGCTCAGACACAATGAAAGGAATAAGGAACAAGGAATTAAACATAGGGAATTGGGATGTGGAAGAAGGAAGAAGGAAGATATTTTCCTTCTTCCTTCTTCCACATCCCAATTCTCTATGTTTAATTCCTTGTTCCTTATTCCTCTCATTGTGTCTGAGCCCTTAGTCATCGGAGACACAAGATACTGGATTCTATGAAACGTGCAGGGTCGTACTCTGTCGTACTTTGTTTCTTATCTAAAAATCAACCCGGAAAAGCGGGATAACAATCTTGTGAATTATATATATATATATATGTATATCTCTTTCGTTCCGTCAGCTATTTTATCTGTCGAAATCCAGATGATTGATAATCGCTGTTAAGATAATCGTTGCTGGTCGATAATTCGTGTGTGCATTTCGGATATTTCCTTCGCTTATTTCGCGATACTCTCCGTAGCATTTCATAACGTTTGTTCTCTTCTTCGTTGTAACATTTATCTTATCATGGCACAGTTACGCATATTTAAAGCAGCTATTTTTGCTCTCATCGAGCAAAGAGAAACGCAAATATGTCAGTGCTATAACTCACACAATTGTTATTGCGCAGATAATATCTTCGGGTTGATTTTTAAAATAAAAAGCGAGGGGCAAATGCTTCGCAATTTATTACAGTTGGCTAACTGAAAAAAAGCAACGAAATTATATATCGATCAAAATTAAAATGCACGAGGTACAAATTCCAATCTCGTCGTGCGATAACATTTTTGAATCGGAAATGTGGCTATAGTGAAAACAAATCTGATGCTATTCTTTTCCTCCCTCTTTCTTTCTAGCGATGTAGACATTTTAATTTATTATTTGGTTATTATATTATGTTTAATAATTCTTCAATTCAGGATATCGAATGATTCCTACAGTTCTGATACGAGAGAGAAAGAAAGACAGGATATTCAGTTCACTGATAACAGCAATCAGCGTTCATTAAGCCAGGCTTAACTATGACAGGTCATGCATATCTCCCACTGAGTGGATACGCAGATACATATCTTTGTTTGTTAGGAAAATAATCAAGTTACTAAATAAGAAAAAATATAATTGATTACGTAATTGGTCGCGCTGTATATGCAGAGTGATCTAAGAAAAAGAAAAATTTAGATATATATATATCTATATATATATATATATATATATGGAAATTTAACAAGAAGTATTCAGTTAAGATCTGCATAAGCATTCAATATTTCGTTCATAGCATAAACTTAATTATCAATTCATTAATTTTCAGAGGCGCTACACACTCCACACTCGTAATACTCGATGGAAAAGGTGCGAGGCTAACAGAAGTTAAAGGACCGCACACTAATCATTGGGTGACTAAAAAAGATATACGAATAGCTTATCTTTAAAGTGCTGCGCGAGTCAAGGACGAGAGGAAATCGATGTACGATTTCAACGAAATTTTTAAAACCAAGTCTGCAGCACTTTCAAAATAAACGATTCGAATAATTACAGAAATGTCGTTTTGCTAAAAAAAAATTATTACAAAGGAGTATAAAGATTTGGTTTACTTCTAGGCAATTGGAATAGATGAAACAGCTGCCAGACTTAGCGCGATGATCGAAAAGGGTAAACAAGCACTTGATATACCGGAAACAGTTCCTTTAGATTGTGTAGTGAGTAGAAATTGAGTATTTTCATTATCAGTAACATCTAGTTACTTATAATTACAAAAATTACAAAATTATAAATATAATTAACAAGAGATCTAAGTACCACATTAATAATTTCGAGACAAATAATCCAGTTTCCTTTGTAACACTTTCAAATTTTAAATCTTTGATTAAATGGAATCCAACTTTGCTCTCAGAGAGAATTTATTCAGCGATTTTTTTCATTAACAGGGACTTACTTTAAGCGGTTGCGAAGAGGATACCACGAATCGTCAGCTCGTGGAAACTTTGTTGGAAAAATATCCACAGTCTGCCAAGGACTACGTGGTTAGTTCAGATACTCTTGGTAGCCTTAGGACTGGTCTGCAATCCGGCGGGATCGTGTTGATCGCTGGAACTGGCAGCAATGCTTTGTTGATCAATCCGGATGGGAAGACTCATGGTTGCGGGGGATGGGGACACATGATGGGCGATGAGGGAGGAGGTACATATTGTTTATTCTAAAAGAACACACAATGTGGAAAGTTGATTTTAGAATTAATTTCAAAATCAGCTTGTACATTAATCTATTTAGAATAGATAGAAATGGATAAAAGGAGAATAATAAAAATAGTAAAATAGATTTAGAATTTTTAAACCGAACTTAATTTTGTCCTACAAGTAAAATGAAATTCATAAATGAAATTTTATTCTCTCGTCAACGATAATATAAATTCTCGTTTAGATTTCAGATTCCTTCAATAATTTACATTTAAATTCTTGATACAAACTGCGATTAATTATTTTCTCTTGCTAATATTTCAAGCTTACTGGATCGCCCATCGTGCCTGTAAATATGTATTCGACGATATCGACGGTTTCGTGGAAGCACCGGAGTCAATAAGCTATGTATGGCCGGCGATGAGAAGTTATTTCAATGTAACCGATAGGAGCGGCATATTATCGTATCTATACGCAAACTTCGACAAGAGCACTATTGCCGGCTTCGCCAAGGAAGTCGCGGTCGGATGCGAAAGGGGCGACCCGCTGTGCCTGAAGATCTTCGAGGAAGCTGGACAACTTCTGGCGAAGCATATTATCGCCGTCTCAAAGAAGGCCCATAATGTTAGTAACGCCCATAATCTTAGTTAAACGAGATAAAAAATCTAATTTATGTCCAATAAAACTTCACAACGAAAAGAAATTTATGTTAAAATCGGCCTGCCAACGGTTTTACTTAAATCACGTTTTTCTTTCAGGATCTCAAATTGGCTCACGGTGGCCTAAAAGTGATTTGCGTCGGATCTGTATGGAAATCGTGGAAATTCATGGAGAACGGTTTCGTGAACGAAATCCACGACAGGAACGTCGTGGATGAGTTGAGTTTGCTGCGTTTGACAACAACATCGGCGTTAGGCGCCTGCTATCTGGCTGCGGAGAAGATTAATTGTCCGTTCGTCAAGCCATACGACAGCAACGTCGAGATCTTTTTCCATTACAAACGCGATCATTATCCGGAAACGCGAAAGATAGAAGATTCGGTAGAATTAAAAAATCATACGCCGGTCTGTAATAGCGCTCACGTTCATGGAAACGGAGAAAGTACATGATAAGACATAAATAAATAAGGGAATTTTGAAAAACATGCTAGCGTTTTTTAGTCGACACTAAAATACTTTATCTGCAAGCATCACGTTGCAAGAATGCGATGGATTATCTCGCATGATTAATAATCAGAAAGATCTGAGTTCCTGATTGGGGCGATTACGAAGCGCAGGACACGTATCATGAAACTATTCGGAAACGATTTCGTTCGAAACGATTTCGAAAAATAAAGGACAAGGATAAGAAAACGACAAGGAAATGACAAAGACAAGCATAGGACAAGTGACTATCATTCCGAACGGAATCATTTCCGAATAAATTCATAATACGTACTCAGGTGTTGCAGATTTAAATATACGAATGATAAGCTAGATCTGCGGAAAATGAAAGAATCGCTTTTGTAAAAATTACGGGTTGTAAATATCGATTTAATATGTATATACATTTTTACGAAACCGAAAGCAATATAATAAAATCTTGTCGAGCACGCGCTGGTGGAGAATACTTTAGTATATTGGTATCCTCATAGAAATAAACTTAAAAAATGAACAGGGTAACAAAAAATCAAAAAGTAATTTTTATATCACAATCGAGATATGGATTTTGTTTCCTTTATACGCACCGAATTTCACAGTAATAAAAGAATGGGACTGAAAGCCATCTGGAACACGGCATGGAGCTGCATATCGTGGTTTTTCTGGCTGGCTGTTAAAATTATATTGTATTTGCTTTTATCTATCTTCAGCTTGATATTCTTCGCGGGTTGTATCGGCGCGATAGTAACCCTTATTTTGTACGCTTTTGGCCTCCTACCGATAAACCAACACAGATAATTAAGAAATTCGAAGACGTATCATATCCTGGTGAGTGATGTAACAAAATTATCATTATGATTAATTGAATATAAAAACATAGTACGAAAGTAAGCCTCATTTACGTCTTAAGAAATTTATCGTCTGCGTAAAATTACGTGGCAATGTATTTTTGAAAAATATATTTATATCAGGATATATCACAATTTATCTCGTGTACATTGTAACACACATATAGAAGTATAATATAATATCCCTCTCTCTCTTATTTACATATAGACTCTGGCTAAAGCTGAACTACCATAATTCATATTCAATTGAGTTTGCATTAGAATCTCATTTTTTTAAACAAATTTTTAACAACACAATTATAATTCTACAATATAATATATAATACGTGAGCACAGGCCTTGTCGCATTAAATAACATTTATTTGCTTAAAATTTAACGATCCACGAGTTAAAAAATATATATGTATATGTATGTGTATATATATATATATATATATATATGTATAGATTTAACTATCTCTCAAAAAAACGATTGAGAAAATGATCGTAACAGCCATCTAGGAATTATTATGCTGTCGTTGTACGCGTACATTTATTCTCAGTACGTAATGAGAATGATATTGAGTTCAAAAGATACTCCGCGAAATACTTAATGATTCAATATGTGCTTGCTACGAAGCGAAATATTGTTAATTACGGCACTCTTACCATATTAATGTCCTAGTTTAATCAACGTTCTTTATTCGGATCAACGCATAAATTGTTCACCATTCCACTTGTGATGAGAGTTACTAAATTACATTGATATTTATTTGCGTCAATGTCTATATCCTACATGTAGTTGATTCCTGACGATTTTTACGCACGGTTGCGCATACGTTTCAGTTTTACGTTAAACTGTTTCGATATTTTACACATATAGTCTTCATTTCATCACTTGAAAATATTTAAAGAAGTATTGCTACATAGTATCGTTTATACACGGAGGCAATGCTGTTGAAGTTTTACTTACAATAATCACATTTTCATAAATATCCAATTGGCGATTTAGCCATTTTGCGGTTTCCTTGATTAAAGATAACCCTAGGAATACATTGCGGCGCAAACGCAGTATTTGAATACACCCCAGTTCATTTTTCCATTATATACACAAAGTTAAAACTCATGATTTTGCAAGCTATAATAATCAGTGCTTTAAATCGAATATTTCTATAAGCAGCGGTTCTACGCTGGATGGATTGACATTCAAGTAAACTCCCACGACCTCGTCGTTCAGTTTATGGAGTTCAGAAATCTTCTGTATTAACTTGAGGAATGTGGATTTAGCTTCGCAACCAGGATAAACACTCTCCAGATATCGTCTCAGCAGATAATAATATGAATTCTGGAAGAAAGAAATCAATACAGTCCAACAAATTTTCTAAATCTATTTTATATCACAAGTAAAAAAATAAGAATCTGCTAAAAAACATAAACTGACTATCAATTTCCATGTTGTTTTAATTTTAAATGTAAATTACTTTAAATTATGTACATATATTTCAATACATAAGAATGTTCCAGAATAGGTTACTTAAAAAATTTTGGAGATTCGAATTACCTGCTCCAATTTAATAACATCACCATGCACGACTCTCGGCCTATCAGGAGTGAATAAGGCGATTGCACTTAAAATCAAAATAATGTTTTCGTCACGCCACCGGGGATCGAATGTTCTGACGAACCTCGCGTGTTCTGCATACAAGTTTCCTTTCGCTTCTTTCAGAACGTCAACTTTGATATTCGACATGCTCTCTTGGCTATGGGGTATTTTCCACATGTCTTTATCTGGATCGTAATTAATGGCCGATCTTAGGATCATCATTTCCGTGCAGCCGCCTTTCAACAGAGCCAGCTGATCCTCTTGACACATATTCTTGAAGGCATTTATTTTCTTGGACATTTTTATCAAGCGTCTAATTGCTATGGCCGTCAAATTTATAACATCTAACAACATTGGATCAGATTGTCCAAAATTATTCTGCAAATAAATATTTTGTAACTGCCCTATCCACCTTTTCTAAATATTTGCGCACATACGAGAAAATTTTAGGAATGTTACCTTGAATTTACACTCCTCGCCAACCAAATTCGTGATGTCATCGTCTAACGGAGCTAATAACGCTTTGTTAGCAACTATCAGCTCGTTCAATTTCGCTCTCTCGGCGTCATTTAATTCCCTGCTACTTTGGTTACCACCGAAACTAGAAAATGCTGAATATTCTAACTTGATGGCCTCACATAAGATAGACTCTATAGAATTAGCAGCAATTGGTATCCTAAAACAAATATTTAATTTTAGCGACAGGTTTCACGGCATATCATTAAAATATGACACTTGATCCATATTGGGCTACCTTTGAACGTCCTGAAGAACATCTCTCGTAACATCGGCTGTATTTTTATTCCAGTCTGTATTTGTACTAGATTCCAAATTTTGATTTTTGCACTCCTCCGCGTTACGGTTCGTAATCAAGTCCGTCAGGATCGGATTTTCCACGTGACTCCCTTTGGACTTCGGCATATACCTAGAATCACCTAAGCTGCCATTATTCTCCGGAGCTTCTTTCAAGTGAATTCTTGTTTTAACGTCACGGTCACGCCCGATGATCGTCGTATCGATTGCATCGTGCTCCTCCAAGAATTGCGTAATATGCGGATCCGCCGCTAAACATGTGACCATATCAGGATCCGTCATAATCTTCATTATTACCCTCTGATCTTGAAATATCTTCGCGACTAAATTTGGATTACTGACGAACTTCGTTAGCAGACCGGGATCCTGTTTGAATTTGGCGACTAAGTTACTCCCGCTCGAACACGTTTCCTTCGGCTTTTGGCATATCGACGCCTCCTCTTTCGTGAGTTGCACATGCGACGGCGAACTTAAGTCAGATTGACTCGTTCCGCCGTGTGATGCGCGATCGATATACACGGGGGAATTCTGTTCGCGAGTTTGCTCAAATTTGGAGTAATTAGGCGCGTTCTCTTCGAACGCAGGGCTATAGCTCGACGATTCGCGATTAACATCTACAAATTCGGAATTGAATTGCAGCGAATTCTGCTCGTATTTCCCCGAATTCGGAGGAGAATTCTTGTCCGTCCCTACACTCTGAGGCGCCACGTTGAGGTCAGTAAATCTCGTGCGACTGTAAGTAAATGATATCTATTTAATCTTTATTAATTTCACTTCTATACCGTTCTCTGTATACCAGATAGATCGGCCATACCTCGTAAGATTAGACCTCGAACCGTGAGCGGATTCCTTCAGCATGTCCAACGTTTTCGTTTCAGCGATATTCGTGTTCTCCGGTGGACTCGAAGGACTCGGCACGCTCGCTGCTGTCACCGGGCTCATACTTTCGACGACGTTTTGCCTGTTGCTGTCTAAGTCCGTGTATTTCCTATCGGACTCCCAAAAGTACGTTTCTGACATCGTTGATGCGACCGAATTGACCGACATCGACGTGTCTTCAAACGTACAGTCGTCCACGCAGTCCTTTTTGATCTTCGACGTTTTGCCATTGTCGGACTGAGACCGTTTCTTCGCGCGGTTCTTCTCGATCTTCTTACGCTTCAGGACCTTGTCTTCCTCAGACATGATGTACTCCTTGCGCATGCCAATACTGAAGCATTTGTCCAGACGGCATTTTTGGCAAAATCGCCTGGTTATGGTTGTGATGTTACAGTTTTCCGTAAAGGGGCATTTAAAGTCCTGCAATGAGAACACACACTTCTCTTTAGCTTAATATATAAAAAGTATTATACTATTTTAAATATAAAGTATTAAAGAGTATAGTATTTTATATATTTACTGATAACTTTCTTATATATATATATAAATTCTAAAAATATCGTATATAATGATATTTTAAAGAAAGATCCGTTCTATTAATATCTGCATTCATCCGTTTTTTCAATTAATCTCACAAATAAATCACAATAATCTGCTGCTTTGCTAAACGGAAATTATTTCAAATGCGAAAAAACATCAGTATCTGAAAGAAAACACATCTTATCTAATGCTCTTAACAGTCCACTGTCAATAAATTTCAATAAGCAGATGCTGCTTTTAAGCTTAGTAACTGCATCTTCTGTATACATCCGTTATTAATCTTTTGGAGGTCAAACAAGATATATTTCAATCGGTGCATTTTTATCACCTTGTAAAAAAATTACGTATGCAATATAGACTTAAAGAATCATCTTCAATTTAGATCTGTCGATAGTACAAAGTTCTTCTCAACAATACAATCTTCAAAACATGAAATTATTAATCAGATAATTAAAGAAATTTTTGGCTTAACAATAGTCTAATTCATTTTTTAAACCTGAAAAAAATCAAATCTAGAGATTAAACGGAGTTAAGTCTTTTAATATTAAGATTAATCTTCTCGAGTTCTTAAAAAACGATTCAAAATAATTAATGTTAATACAACAGTGATATAATTCATATTTTTGAAAACATGAGTCATACATACAATTAAATAATCCAGCAATGGTGATCTAATTCATACATAATTCTTTTAAAAGTCAGATTTAAATTCAAGAAAGAAGTTCTTCGATATTAAGATTAATGCTAAAAGATGAAATTGATTTCTTTTTAAAGCAATTTTAGAGACAATTGCGGACAGAAAGTTCAGTGCGGTCTTCAAGAATTCAAGGAATTAGATCCGAATTCAAGGTTTCTGAAGAAGAAATTGAGATCCCTTCGAGTTCCCCTATGAGGTAGCCAGCTAGAAGCTTCGAATCGGAGCGAAAGTGAATTCACCTTGTTCTTCAGCGCGTTCCTCCGAAAGAAGGCCTTGCAGCTCTCGCAGGAGACAGCGTTGAAGTTGTAGCCGAGCGCCCGGTCGCCGCAGACTCCGCAGATCTTATTGGCCTCCCTCGCCGGCTGTTCATCGTCCATTGCTCCTGGGGCGGCGTTCTCGGCGATTAGCGCGTCTTATCTATCCGGGCAGGCAGCAACATCGTTCCCCAGTTTCGCTCACGCCTCTCCTTGTCACTCCCTCGTCTTATCCCGTTCCGCGCGACGTCCTCTCGCTCGCGGAGCGCCGTTGACTCACGTCAACATTGTTTATCGCATCCGTGGTGACCGCCGGGGGCCAGGTCGCAGCTATTTACCGCTCACGACAGCATCGTCTTCTTCCTCCTCGCCCAACGTAGTCCAACACGCCCCGTTCGGGTCCGCGCCTACAAAAGCTCCTTAAGTGACCGTGCCGAATGAGGCGCTCAATTGACAGCTCCACTTGTCAACAGTTAACGAGACGGTGTGCACAAATCCGTCGTACGATCCGTTCATCCCGCCGTCCCTCTCTCGCCCTCCGCCCGTCCCTCGCCATTACGGAGTTGACGGAGTACCTCGCGCATCTGTCGGCCGAGGTACCACGACACCGCGAACGCGTTTCCGAAATGTAACTAGACCTCACCCACGTGACCGTGGAGTCACGATCGTTCTCGCGCGTATTTTCAAACTCGTCTCCCGGAAAGCAGGAAATTGATTCCCCAAAAACTCGAATTCTTTTTCTTCCTGGCAAAAGTCGGATAGTTTTGACAGAAAATCTGAAGAAACCAAATAGATAAAACCGCATTCTTCAGCTATTAATTTTCGGGTGGATTCTTTAGGAATGACGCTTTATAAATGTTTACTTGGAGCTCAGCTATATAATGCCGAAGAATGAAGATTTTCTTTAAAATTAAATACAAATGATTCAAAGTAACTAAAATTAAGCTTGTGAGGAATTCTGTGCGCAGCAAGTAAACAGATATAATATCGACAACACGTCCCGCGCGTTGCTCACATTATCAAAGAAAGATTACTACTAGATAACATTTAGCGCTTGAATGTCACGAATTCTACCGGCACATATCTTCTATTACGTCAGAAATATTCAATAAAAAATATACCTTGGTATCCGATTTATTTATTGCAAGCGTTTCCCTCCTTCGGAATCATCAAAGTCCTTAAGTGATCTCGCTAGGTATATTGACTCATGACACTCAAATTAACGCGAAGAACATTATGATTCTACTTCCATTAATTAGCTTAGCTCAAAGTTCACGGACACGCACACGATCATAGACGCGAGAAGAGATAACGTATACGCAGCCTACGACGACCGATCGCCGGGACGCCTCCCCACGACGAACAGGAATCAAATACGCGTCCACTGACGGAATTCCACTACTGACGGCCACGACTTTCGGAATCGTTTATCAATACGTCCGGCGGCTCGGTTGGCGTTATCGTTATCGTCCACATTCTCGTTGGCGAGCGAGATATAGTCGAGCGGTGCAGATGTGTGTGCGCGACCTGCATGATTCACGTTTACAAAATTGGATCGCACGTAGTTGCGATTATCAGGGCGAGGAAGAGGACGAAAGACAGGAGAAAACGTAAACAGCCACGGGAGAAAGCGATAGGACCGGTAATATTGCGTGTTTCATTCATGGATGTGCGAACGCTCGCCCCGCATAAAGAAGCTTCTGCCCAGTTTTTAAAGAAAGATTTAATAAAGTCTTCGTCACGTCATCGCATCGGTCTCTCAAAAGCCGAGATACAGCCCACATGCACACGAGTGATTGATCATCAGTCGTCTCGATCAAACAAGTTACCTGCAGTCGCTACAGATCAAACAAGTGATGCTAACACCGATGCGTGGACAAAAATATTAAACAATATTGATAAAAAAGTAACGATACAATATCATTTCCCCGATTAATGAGAAACACTCCAAATTCGTTCTACAAAACTATCCTCTTAGACGCACATATTGGCCATAAATATATGCAGTTAGTAAGAGATTGAGATATATATTAAAAATATATGAGTAGTATATGTAGCGCAATAGAGATCCGTTGCTCACTATCAATAATCGAGCTCACTTGCGTCACTTTATCGAAGGCACGCATAATTGTTGAGATGAATCTTAGACGAACAAATCGAATCTGAACTTGTCGTTGGAATAATACTAAAATAATAACATCTCGCGCAACGTAATTACGAGATTGATTAATTCACATACTTATTCTAAATATATAAAGGCACTGCTTAAATTCTTGTTTATCAGCCTAATTGTGTTCTTCATATACTTTCGCAATGTTTGCAAGAATGTTTGCTCGGCAGTGTTTGTACACGTCGCATATAACTCTTATGTACAGCGAGATTATCGATAAAGATCTTTCCTTCCCGCATAAGTGGGATCGGACGTAGCGAACTAAAATCACTTTGGTGGAGTATCAGTCAATCTCGTACTTCCGGTCTGTACACCGCCGCTGTGAAGCATCAATTCCTCCTTCATATGAAACGCCACAATTTCCTCGACGGTTGAGAAAGACAGCTCGTTCATTTTCGCGGAGCCCAACGCATATCTAAACAATTTTAGCAAATATTCTTCTATACCAAATTTTATTTGTAATAATAAATTAATAAAAAATAACTTTGTACGTTGCGAAGTATTGCGTGCGTGCGAGTTATCAATGAATTTTTCATATCTCCGCTTTGCTAATAAAATAAGATAAACTAGAATATTTTTTAAAATTTATATATAAATTATGTATAAAATGTTGGTCCTAAGATTTTGTCCAATCATTTATTAGATTAATATAATATTTTAACATAATGTTTCTCATAATATCTAAAGTTACATTCTAATGTTGAGTACATGGCAAAAGATATCTTAATGAAATAATGAAGTTTAATAAGAAACAAAGTTTATACCTGTTGTCATTTCTCTTCCTGACCGGAACATTATAGACCCTGTCCTTGTACCAAAGAACCAAAGCTAAAGGATTTCCGAGATTTGTCGTCGACGGTCTCAAAAGAAAATATCCGTCTTGCGGATTACTGTAAGTACCTTCTGAAAATATACAATTACATATTCAATAGCTATTTCATATTAAATTATGAATTTTATACGACTCTCATACAATAAGACGATAAAGAAAAAGATAAAATATTTTGAAAACATATTTTCACTTTTATGATGCTTAATTTTGATGAATCTTTAGGAAAATTTACGGTTGAGTTTCTCTTTGCAAAATTTTAGTACAAGTATAATTTTTAGTGTAAATATAATTTTTATCTAAATAAAAGATCGGTTAATTGGTTAATCGTACGTTCTTTGATAAGAATAATTGCTTGTTCTCTCGTGATATTATGATACCAGGGCTTGTCCACGTAAGATTGCCTCTCGGGCGGCGGTGGTAGCGGTCGCGTGGCTCTCTCAGTTGACAACGAAGTATTGCTGCCAGCATGAGGTAACGTGGCTGATTTCTTATCCGGTGATCGCTCTGCAAATATGTAAAAAAATCAAGATCAACAAGCGAATACCATAAATTGATACAATGATTGCCGCGTACTTACATAATACATATATCAAATATATAAATTTTTACATTACAATAAATACACAACTCTAAATAATCAAAAAACAAAATGTATATATAATATTAACTTATGGAAAGTAATTTGACAATATATGAATTAATAAGGATTTTGATTTATAAAAATGAAGAAGATATGAACTACAAAATACACATCGTGGCATAAATTAAATTTAAATCTTCTCACTAAAATATAGGTCAATCACATTACTAACTTGCTAAGTTAAGTCGAGCTTGCGTAAGGGTAGCCTGTGTCAAACACTCCGAAAGACTTGTTTGCCGGCGTACCGCCGTATTGAGCGATATATTTCGCTTCGTATCGCTGATTATAGTTGCCATTGTGTCACGAATTCGTCGCGTATACCTCGGCGAGTGTTATACGCTTAATGTTAGACGTCTTTCAAGAGTATATTGTCGTTAATCTCTCTATCTGGAGACGCATTGTTCGAAGACACCGATTCGAGGGACGCGCTCGATACGCGACACGATCGTCGCAAGAATCCCGACGAAACTGACATTTAACTCCGGAGCGAGTCTTTTAAAGCATCGCGAAAAAAGACAAGCGATGGTCAATCCGTTGGTCTCTCGGCATGAGACATAGACACATCCGAAGCGCGTTCAAGAATATCTTCCGTAAATCGGGAGGGTCAACGATCCTACGCAGTGGTCGCGGGAAACAAAGAAGATCCGATAAAGATAGTCTTCAAAAGGAAAATAGAGAATAGAAAATATTTTCAGCACGTGCTCTTTCTTAAGGCCGGTCCACACGCAACGTTTTGTACACCGTTTTGCGCAGTTCAAGACGTTGCAGAGAAGACGTTGCGTCTGGACAGGAAAACTGTGCAATTATGTAAACTGCACGGAGACGGAACACGGAGACGAAAGACTATGCTCAAGAGCATAGTTTTCCGTGACTTGCACAGACATATCGATGCATATGGACGCTCCCTCCGTCTTCTCTACACATGATGCACAGTTTTTCTCAGATAACGGTGCCAATTAGACCGAAAAATGACGGATCTTCGGCATTGCTCACGTGAGTTTCTCACGGAATTTATAGAAATATATAAGAGTTTGCCGTGCTTGTGGCGAATAAGATTAAAAGAATATAGTAACCGTGATAAAAAGAATCAAGCCTATACGACTTTGGTCGAAAAATACAAAAAGATTGACGCCGCAGCAAACAAAGAAACTTGAGACATTTAATTTGCCTTCTTTTTGCAAGACAAATTGCAAAAATTGACCAAAGTAGCACTTCCTCCATGATGAATTTTGCAAAACTGAATGGGAAAAACGGTGCTGAAAATTACTGTGTGGACACCACTGAATTGCAACGCTTTTTACACCGGTTACCTGCGCAGTTATAACTGAATAAAAAAACGTTGCGCGTAGACCGGACTTTAAGGCCAGACCGTGTAGACCACACGCAACGTTTTGTACACCGTTTTGCCTGTGCAGTTCAAGACCTTGCAGAGAAGACGTTGCGTCTGGACAGGAAAACTGTCACATAATTGCACAGTTTTCCTGTCCAGACGTCTTCTCTGCAAGGTCTTGAACTGCGCAGGCAAAACGATGTACAAAACGTTGCGTGTAGACCGGCCTTTAAAGCAGCGAACTATTTATGTACAAGTTTATCTTTGTAAGAAGTTGAAATCATGAGCGATGATTTTTAATAATGTATTCCGACTGTTGAAATAAACACGGAAGGAAGAACGTATTCTTATTTTTAATATTGAGAAAGTTTTCAGATTTAATAGACTGGATATAATATAAAAAGATAATACTTTTCTTCGCCAGTGAATAAGTAAAAAACAACAAATATAATAATTCAATTCGACCTGACTGGCCAGATATATATTTAGTGGTGCACTACGTTTCGACCGTAGATTTCGGTCCTTCTCAAGTGCGTTGATACAATAATTCGGTTAAACACATTCGAATCTATGAGATATGTCCAAGTATATCATCTAAAAGTAGATCAAATTTAAGTTGTCGACAACATCAATAAGTGTAACAGATCAAAAGCGATAAAAACTAATAAAACTTACAGAAACGTAGTGCACCACTAAATATCTGGCTAGTCAGGTCGAATTGAATTATTACATTTGTTGGATATAATATACCCGAACGCGCGCGCGCGCGCGAAAATTATAAGGTATACCTACATTATTTCGAAAGCATTTTTACCGAAACTAAATATTAATGATAGTAAGGCTCTCAAATATAAAATTAAAGACGATATAATAAAAGCCAATGTGAGCCAACGCCGTTATCGAGGCGAAACAAATCATTTATTCATCAAATGTACAATATAAATATACAATACAAAGTAAATGTTTCGACTCTAATTTGAGTCCTCTTCAGTACTAAATTATAATAAAAAATAGATGAATGAATTTGCGTTACTTCTACCAAATGAATTAATTAGTAAGTAGAACAAGAAGTAATGAAGGAAAAATTAATGAATTGAGTGAATTGACCAAATTATGAAAAATTTTTTGAAAAAGAAAGAGTACATTAATGTAAGTAATTTTTACAATTAAAGGTTGATAGAAAAAAAGAAATTCATTTAAGAAACTGTTCAAGATATTGTCTGGGTGGAAAGAACGCAAATGTCGTGTCACGACTAAGGATGAAAATGAATGTAGATGACAATAGTGAGAAATATTTATAGGGCAGGTTCCCTTTCTACGGCACCGGTTCAAGATTGGCATGCGTGAAATCTTGTGGGGGAAAGATCGACAATACGGAGTGTTGATACAGAATTCCGCGAATAGAAGTTCCTGAATTAAAGCTCGTCAATACGGAATGTTGATACAGAATTCCGCGAGTAGAAGTTCCCGAATTAAAGCGCGTCAACCAAATCAAAATATACCGGATCTAAAAGCTCTGTATCTTTCTGTAAATTTAGACCATTGGATTGCTTTTTAATATGTTAGGTATAGCATAAACATTACTTGCGTCAGTGCCACATTATATATACACATTTCATATTCACATTCACACATTTAGTCTCGCTACTAGATCTAGCTGTCAGATCGAGCATTTTATTTATGTAAATGCAAGAGATAAATGGTCTTTTGTACGCTTGTTATACGATGTATAAAAAATATTCTTTATAACATGATGATATTTTATAAAGGACAACTTATCTTCAACACACACAGACACACACAAAAGTTCTATTTGTAACACTTATCTACATTCAACAGTCTATTAGATTCTTAACTGATATATTAATATGTGTTGAATATGTGCTGAAGGCTGTAAGGAGTTTCCCGGGGTTATCCGCGATTCCCCTACACGGAAAAAAAAATTTGTTCAACGAACTGAACACATTTAGTTGTTTGAAGATTTGGTTAATGCAACAACTTTTTATTCAACCGAACTTAACCGTAGTCTACTTAACAAACTGTTCAATGTCGGTTGACGGAAATGGTTCAACCATTTCATTTAATTGATCATTTGATGAATAAATATTCATTATATTGTACATTTGATGAATAAATGATTTGTTTCGCCTCGATAACGGCGTTAGCTCACATTGGCTTTTATTATATCGTCTTTCATTTTTACCGAGTTATCAATTTTAACAACGTCAATTTACCTGCCGATATCACAGTGATATTTGAATAATCTTATCTTAATACAAATATAAATTACATTGCAATATTGCAAATGTTAGTCACAAATTATATTATAATAGTAAAGACACATCGGTATAACTATACTAAGTTATATTATACAATATTATTGAAAATTGATATATACGGAAAGTGAAATATTAACTTCCGAAATCTATTTCCATCCACCGGTCGGAGTTCGACGACCTTCAGCGAGCGAAAAGCGAGCAGATGTTTCATTAGCGCAACATTCTCACGTTGTGCCACGATCGCATGACACCATACCGGAGCAAATGCAGGTAAGTCGTCGAACAATACGTTGTTTAATCGTTCTATACCTGGTGGCTCAGGTGGTTGCGGATAACAACACGTTGACAGGCCTCTCTTGATTCGCACTATCATATCGGCAACCTCATCGGCCAGGCGCGTGCCCAGGCCTCCTAGGAGCTGTTTGCTCAGCCGCAGATAAAAACAGGAACACATTCCATCACCCAGTGTTTAGCTCTCTCGGTCTCTTATCGGATCCTTCTTCCACACGCGTGTGCTTATCGCGGTTCTTGGCACGCACGTCGTACGAATCGCAATTAGAAATAGTATTCGCTATAGTATTCCATCTTGTCTATCCATCCTTGCGACTTATTGCTTCTTTTCTTTCCCGGAGATATATACATATATTGTTATACTAATCGAGAACAGTAGTCTCTCCGTCACGGGACTCCACTGACAAAATCGACTCGACGTTTCGCACCGTTGTCTCACACTCGAGTCAAAACTAACAGCGATTTATCTCGCCGATCCCGCCCGACGCCTGAAATCTTTTATTCATATTGAAGGTCGAAGGTCTCGCTTCGCGTATAAAAAATACCGTAGGTTGCGAATAATTGCGGCAACGTTGACATACTGCGACAGAGGAAAACACTATTCTGCGTCTTTTCGGCTATCACAAAGAGAGAACGGTTTGCATGAATCCGGCCTTGATGACGGTGGCCGATACGCGACTGTCCGCAATATCGCGATGGCAATGCGCATCAGGTTGCATGGGAACCAACGATAAGCAGCATTTGTCGAACATATGCTCAGAAGTTCTTACGACTAATCCTGCACTCGTCTCTCGTCTCGAGTGCATTTTTTCCCATTCACTAGAACGCATGTTTCACGATGTCTTATTATTTTGCCTAATGTCTAATGAATTCACGCAAATGACTTGTATCTATAATCGCTCTTCAGATGAGTTAAACATCGGATAGTAACAAACGAAATTTTTTAATCTTTAAGATTTAATCAATAATTTTAAAAATTTTATCTAATAAACTACCTCAAGTTTTTTAATTTATATTTTTAAGAAAGTGAAATTAATTATTACTTATAATTCTCCATTAAATACTACCACTGTTAAGATTAAAATATAATATAAGAAAAATGATAATCTAACTATATATATATAGAATTTAATATTTATAAAATTGTGTGTATTTTTATAATATTTTATATGTAACTATATATGTGTAATATTTTTTAATTGCTTGTCTAGTCACAATCTCTTTATAGTGCTGAGAAATACACTTACCTTTGTGTTTCTCCGACCTGGTTCTACTGGGAAGAGTCGAGGGCGGTGGGGACGGCAATGGTTTGGCGGGTAAGGGAGGTGGTATCTCTTGTGTATCATTTGTCCTTTGAATGGGGCTCAAGTAATCATTATCCTCCGGCTAATGCAACGTGACAGTATCATAAGTAATCACTAAGTCTCGAACCAATCTAAAAAATCATAATTCCGAAGTAACTATCAAAGACTTACCGCTTCTGTAATAGATTCGTAGATCTCGTAATCTTCATCTTCCTGACTCGCAGCGCTAGGTGGCTTGTAAACGCTTTCGACTGATCCCTGATGACCGCTATGCAACGACTGCTTGCTGTCAACTCGCGAGATCTCATTCTTCTGCTGAACTTGCTCGATGATGTTGTCGTCGAGCGCCTCGTATTCGTCCTCACTCTCTTCTGTTCGCGCCGGCAAATTCGCCACAAGATCAAAATTTCTTAAGATGATCGGTGGTTTCGGTAACTCCTTGTCAGCTCTTTTCTTGGTTTCCACGGACGTGTAATCCTTGTTTTTCTTGGGTTCCGGTGGCGGCGGCACACCCATCCTTCCTAGAAGCCCAAACAATGCAATATTTATTAATATCATATCATTAAAGAAGCAACATCTATATTGAAAGAATCCACACATGTTAAAAAGAACTAACTTTGCGTTTTGCCTTGTTCATTAGGAATGCGTTCATGCATCTTTGGCGCGTTGTGCAGGAAAGATTTCTGCGGAGATTTCTTATCGGAAGCCGTCATCGGGATTCTTCTCAACGGCAGAGTCTCCGGTTTCGGACCAATCGCAGGTTTCTTCGCCGGATCGTTTCGGCGCTTCAACTCCTCCAACTCCAATTTCAGTTTTCCGGCTAGAGTCTTCTCCAACTCACTGTGCAGCCTTGAGATATTTCTCGTCGGCGATGGTTTTGTTTCCTGAAAATTCGCATACATATTCTCCTCTTCGTTGTCTTCGGAAGATTTGCAATTGGCATAAGTCTCTTCTTCCTCTGGTTTTATTATTTTCTTCGAAAGTGATTGCGTCGATATTCTATTATTTGATATCCTATTATTTTGCAGAGACATCTGCTTGTTCTTGATCAGGCTTGGTTTTATGACTTCCTCCATGTTTTCGATAGAGTTATTTTCTTCGGCCGCTTCATCTTCAAAGTCAGTTCCCCAGGAACCGCTATCGCTCAAGTGATCATCGTTTTGTTGTGCTTCTACAGTCCTATTCGGCAGATATTTTTCTGGAGACTTGTTTAATTCTTGCACAAATGTCCATAATTTTCTGTGATAAATTTAATCAATATTAATATTTGACAAAAAAGAATACTTGCCTAATATCTTACCAGCAAAATGTTAATCTTCATGCAAGAGGAAAAGATAATTATGTTAAGCAATAAGGAGCAAAATGGTAATGCAAAATGTTAAATCAACGCGAATGTGGAGTGGAACGATCGAACACGACCCACGCGGTAGAATTATGCATTTATGCACGACTTGCAGTCATCAAATAATTATCCAGTCGCGCGAAACAAATCCTCGCAAATAGCGCGCGACGACGTCTTTATAAAGAGTTAGCCACGTAGCACATTCTTGCCGCGTCGTATAAGTCAGCAATTTCTTGCTACCAGAAAATTATTTCATGGAATAAAGATAGATCCTAGATACTTAAAAAAATATATATGAAGATCTAAAAACGAGACGACATTAAAATGGTATATTACACGGCGTTTTCTATCTAAGGAATACCGGATTACGCTTTACGTCCATATTCCTTAGATACGTAAACACTTGTAAACGGTATGTGAACGCGATGAGCTGTTCGCATACTGAATAATCAGATACCGTTAAGAGAGAACGTGTTATGAGAGAAAATTGCGAGACACGATTCCGCGAAGAAGGGAAAAAGAGCAGAGGGAATGTACGATGCGGGCAGAAATAAAGCTGGATTTGGTTCGTTCTCTCACCCTATCAGTGGACGCGTGAGGTCACTCTTCCAGAGAGCCAGCTTCCCATCCGTCAAGTGCTGGAATAATTACAATTAATTAAGGTCCCGTTAAGAACGCACGCGTCGTCGCTGGTCGTCTCGAAATATTGCTGTTGCAACCGGAAAAAAAAGCCCGTCCGTGCGTTATCAGTGGAAGTGGGCAGATAATTATCGTTGGCACGCGTGTCTCTAATTACCATTGAGTCAGGAATTTCGGAAATTCATTAAGTAGACGAGAAGACATTTTCAGACAGAGAGAATTTATTCTCTCTCTCTCTCTCCATAATGCGTCGAGAATCGTCGTACGTAAATAAATTTCGTAAAGTAAACATGAAAAGATAAGTACGCGATAAGTACCTATAGTTACAATCCGTACATTTTTTCTTATCAAGATTAATGTAAATCCTTATTTTTAAAATATAATCAATCCTCGCGTAATGACATGTGAAAAAACGCGTGAAAAAACATGTGAAAAAACGCGTGTATTATTTACAGACTCGAACTCTTTAAGATTTTTTAAATATTGCTAATATAATTTCATTTGTCAATGAAGTTATCTGCTGAAAATATTATGATACTTCTCAGTTTGTCGATTAAATCCCGAATAACGCAAAGCCCGAGTTTCTATTATCGGGATGCTCCGATAATATTTTTAAGATACTCTGATGCGTTTGAGCAATTCAGGTCATTGACAGGAATATCGGCGAGACATGGAATAAAACAAAAACCGGAAAATCGTTCAAAACGGTTATTTTCCTCATAGCAATACAATAATTCACTCACTAGCAATTCATCGCCGTCGATCTGCCGTTTCGTCACCGCCTTGCAACATTCCTCCAGCCCGTTCTATAAAATGAGGAAATACTCTCAGTCGGCAGGATGTACAACACTGATAAGGAACACGCACACACATATATATATAGAAATTGATATCTCTCACTGTCAAGAAAAAATGTGCTTTGATTGATAACAAAAAAAAGAGGAAATGATAATGATGTATCAAGCAAAAGTACGTTCACACTTCATTATGCGCGAATTATTTACCTAATTTTAACATTTCCATCTTGCGCGCGCTGATGGTGATATTAAAATAAATAAGAAAATATATTTCCTTTAAACGCCTGTTTTTCCTCGAATGACTTCACATCCCTTTAATTGATCTGAATCACGGGAAAATGTTATTTAGCCAAGATTTTTTTCTCAAAGCCATTCTCTCTTTCTCTTTTTCAAGATTTATATACAATACATATATTTATCCTTCAGTCGTACGGAACGTTGACCGTGAAAAAGAAATCTGGGCCGAGTAACTTTCCGTCAAGTTGAAGGGAAATGAAATTGCGGCAAGGAAATGCTGATCGTTTCCTTAAACCGGCGTTCAAACACATTGCCGAGGAATGCGAGAAAGTTACGCGCAATCCCGATCGCGCGCGAAGAAATGCAAAGTGCGTCCCTTTCGCCGGCCGAGTTCTCCGAAGAAGAGGAGTCCCTAACGTCCGATAATCGACGCTTCAGGCGAAACGCTCTCATTATACGTGGATCGGAAAGTTCCGCCTTTCTAAAGAAACAAGACTGTTTTTCTGCGATAATCTGTAAAATTCATTAAACCGATGAATACAATTATTCCATATCTTTCTAAAGAATACTCAGACAACACGTACGACGTCCCCAAGATATCTTCAAAACAATTTTTTAGATACGCATGTTGTTCAGATAAGGTGAGCCACGTTATATGGTTGCACCATGCTGCCATGCAATTGTATCCGGTAAAAAAGTCTATACAGGGTGTTAAAAAAAAACCATTTAATATTTATATGGTAGATAATACACACCTTACTGACAATGAGTAAAAAAACCTTAGTAGGTCGAAAGCTCAACCGTTTCTGAGATATAAACATTTTTGTATGTTAGTATGATTGACTTACTGACTTCTACGTGTCGCATGTGACGTGAGAAGATAATCTGTCTAAATCTTTAGCTTAATATTTACAGAAGGTGTTCCACATGTCCTCCTTCCATTTCCACGCTTGGCATCTTCTTCTTACAGAGTCGCGAACTCTTACGAAAATTCCAGGTCTCTGTCGAATTATTTGACAATGGATTCGGCCACGTAATTCTTCTAAATCATTTATTCTAAATTATTTATAATATTTAAACAGATTCTCTTCTCACGTCGCATGCGACACGTAGAAGCCAGGAAGTCAATCATAATGCTAACATACAAAAATGTTTATATCTTAGAAACGGTTGAGCTTTCGATCAATGTTTACTAAGGATTTTTTACTCAGTATGGTGTGTACTATCTACCATATAAATATTGAATAGTTTTTTTAACACTCTGTATATAATCAAATATAAATAAATATATATATAAAGTATATCCATATATATTTTCTTTCTCTTATATAATCTGTGTGTTCATACATATAGAAAAAATAATAAGAAGAAAAAAAAATAATTAGGAGAATAATTTTTACATTGTTTTTTTTTTACAAAAAGCAAAGTTTAAGAAAATGAGAAAAAATTGTTTATATATAATTATATATAAAATTATTTATATAATATATATATAGAATATTGTATAATCTAATCGTCTTTTTTAAAAAAAGCAATGTAAAAATTTCTCATCTAATTATTTTTTAGTTATTCTTATTATTTTTCCTATATATACGAAAATAGATCACAGAGATTATACAAGAAAAAGAAAACATATATATGGACATATTTTATATATAATTATATATTATATATATTTATATTTGATTATACATAGATTTTTTCTTATCAGATATCTATTACTGCATCTATATTTTACAATAAAATTAGACCCTCTTCTTCGCATCTCGCCTGTAATAATCCAAAATATTCATTTTAGTCTGATAGACTCTTTGCCAGTCTTTGCGTCAGGATTTAATTAGTTTGTTAGATCCTTAATCCTCTAACGTATTATTTTCCGTGTAAGATAATACGTTTCTGAAGACAGGTAAAAAGTCGCGGGAGTGCGAAGGGAACGAGAAAAGAAACCGGCAAAGGTCGGCAACCTAACTCGATCGCCGGAAAATCGTCCGGGAATCCTGGTGTGCCCACCCGCGCCTCTTCCGCGGCACTCCTCTCCACCCTGTATAAGTCGCGCTATAAATACTCGCGTATTTGCCGCCTTTGATGCGCACGTGCGTCTCGCGTCTCTCTCTTCTCCGTGCAGTGCTCCCTGACGTTGCTCCGGTCGCGTCGCGCCTTTGACAGTCGGCGTCCGCCGTGCGTTGCACCTATTCGCGCTCCGCAACCGCGACGCGACTTCCCTCGTTCGCGCCGCTCCGAACGGCGCGAAGTGAGGCGCGACCGCGACGGAGGCCAACCGCAACGTGCGAATCGCGACTAGCTTCACTCACCTTGCGCAGCAGGCAGAGCACCCCTTCCGTGTCCCAGGCGGAGATGTCGTCGAGGGCATCGTCCCGCGACAGCTTCTTGGACATCGCGGGCCGCCGCGCGCGCAAAGAGGAAAAAAACCGACCGCCACACACGCACGTTCGCCGTTCGGCGGCGTCTGCATCAGCTTTTTGCGACCGCGCGACCGTCTGACAGGTCTTCCCCCCCTTCCCTTCCCATCGTTCACTCTCCTGTCCTCCCCCCGACTCGCGGCCACCACCCTCGCCGATGGCCATTCGTGCCATTGGTCAGTTTCTCGTGGCGCACCTGCGTTGTCAGGCCTGTCTCGCGCGAAGTGAGAGCCCCCCTCGCATATTTGCATGAATTATGACCCGTGCCTAGTTTCATGCGAAACGTGATCGTCTGAGTCTTATCTTTGATATATGACTCTTGCAGCACGTGATCTTAATTTGGATGACTCTCCTGACTACAATTCGATTTCTTTTTAAAGAAAATATCAAAGAAAAATGATATCCCAAGAAGAACAGAAAAGTCAAAATAATGTCAACTTGACATCATATTGATCAAATTATGTCATTTTTTGGTCATGATTGAAATCTCGATCTCAGGTGACTTAAAAATGACTTTATATTGACTCCTTTTTTATTATGTCTTTGATTTTTAGATCGAGATTTCAATCATGACCAAAAAATGACATAAATTTGGTCAATATGATGTCAAATTGACATTATTTTGACTTTTCTGTTGGGATGAAACGAATGAAATGTTGAACATTTGAGAAAATGTTGAACCTAAATCTTTTTCATCAAGGCCTATATTATGTTTCTTATCGAAAGAACGAGTCACATAATTTTTTATTTGTAATCCGCTTTTGACAGTACGAAACGAAATTTTCTCAGATTTGCGCTGGTGTTTGTGGCTTTTATTAAAAGTTCTAACTATACAAAATTGCAAATAACACTCGTTACAATCTGATATCTGTCTACAAAATTTTCAGCGGGTGAAGCAAAACTTCGACGTTTTGCCCCAAAAATTCCAAAAGTCAGGCGAATCAGTCCGTGACTTACGAAATACATTTTACTTTAATTAAAATCTCATTTAGAATGCAAATTTTAATGAATCACGAGTAACAAGTATCCTCAATAACATTGCTAATATTACTAACATTACTAATATTACTAACATTACTAATATTATTAACATTACTAATATTATTAACATTACTAATATTATTAACATTACAAAAATTAGAATTGGAAAGTAACGCCGTTACCGTTACTTTGTTATAGTAACGATTTGGTAATGACGTTAAATTTTTTCATAACGATAACGATAATGCCAAGGTTGGGAAAGTCACTTTTGAAAAGTAACTCGTTATATACTTTATTCGTTACGTAAACCAGTAAAAGTAACGCGTTACTTTCGCGTTACTTTTATTTAATGTTTTTTTAATGAGTAACGAGTAATAATAACGAGTTATTTAAAAAAAATAATTTTCCTAATCTTGGCGTTAAAAAAATGTAACATCATTACCAAATCGTTCGTATTATAAAAAAGTAAAGTAACGTGACAGCGTTACTTCCCAACCCTGAAAATTACTAATAACGTTATAAACAAATACTTATTAAAATGTAACAAAAATTTGCTCTCGACATCCCGTTTGTTCGTTCGCCCGTTTCGCGGTGTCCGGTGGCGATCATCTTCCGGAACCTCCGCGGAACGGCGCGATTGCGCCTAGAGGCGATCTCGCCGGCCATGAGAGCGACGCCGATGGTCGCGTAGACGCGTTGGCTATCAACGACGCGGTAGTGTCGCGAGTCATTTTCCGGTTGAATAGAATACGAGGTGAATCGACCGAACGGAAGCGGATGACGCGATGGCTGTCACCGAGTTAGCCACAGAACAGGCATTCGACGACTTCGTCAAGTGAGTAATCGGAGCACCGGGTCGACGAAAACTTTATAACCTCCTCTCATCACGCGAGAACGATGGCCTTCTTCTATGTTTTTTCTTAGAAATTCCATCGCCACAAGAATTTTTAGCAATTTTACTTTATTCCTGGAATTGTCATTTTAGGAATAAATTAAATCATAATCTTAATTTTATAAATTTATATATAAAATTATTTCAACCTGGAAGATTGTTATTTGTATATTCTTGTGAAATAAATGTATTATGTTTCTCGAGCAACAGGTCACAATGGCAACAGGTTTACAATGTAATTGTGAACATTTTCTACTCCTTGTCGGTTTTTTTATTTGAGGATTAGCGTTTTTTTCCATGCATGACAGACAAATACTCACTGTTCTTTTGCAATTTTTTTTATAAATATGTTTTACAAGTATGTTTTTGTTATGCAAGGTCCAAGGAACTTTCCGTCGTACACTTTTACGCACCATGGGCGGAGCAATGTTCCCAAGTAAACGATGTGCTCGAGGAGATGAGCAAATTGGAGCAGTACAAGGAGGTAAAATTCGCTAGGGTCGAGGCAGAAAATGTACCTGAAGTGTCTCTGAAGTCTGGAGTAGCTGTCGTGCCTACAGTCCTTCTGTTGCGGAACAGCAGCGTGATAGGTAGAGTGGACGGTGCCAATGCCTCTGCATTGACCGAGAAAATCAAACATCATCTGAACAACAAGGATGCTCCGCTGCTCGACGCAGCCAAAGCAAAGGAATCTCTCGAGGATAGACTGAAGAAACTAGTAAACCAAGCGCCGTGCATGCTGTTCATGAAAGGGAATCCTGCGAATCCACGGTGTGGTTTCTCCAGAACGATCGTTTCCATTCTGGACGGTTACAAGGCGGATTACAAATCGTTCGACATATTACAGGACAATGATGTTAGAGAAGGACTTAAAAAGTTTAGCAACTGGCCGACGTATCCGCAATTGTATCTGAACGGAGAGCTAATCGGCGGATTGGACATAGTGAAAGAAATGAACGAATCGGGCGAATTAGAAAGTATGCTACCAAAGAAAAAGAGTGTCGATGTTAAGTAGTCTGTTTAAATGGAATTTTGCATTGATTTCCGCATATAAATAATAACGTACAATATTATTTTTTCAAACAGTTGCTACTTTAACTATCATCTTTGTAATATTATTTCGTATTACACTTTTTGAAGTTATATATCCTGTTCAAATCGCGCAATAAATTAAATTTTACAATGAGTTATGGTTAAAAACTTCGTTTTGAATAATTATAATTAATATTCTACTATTTTTTCAAGCCAACCATTTACCTTATATACTCCTTCACTTACAACTTTTAACTGTCCAAATCAATATCAAGAGTTAGGATTGAACCTGGAACCCATCGATAAATCGATCGCTATTATATGGAGATATGATACATCATACATCTTATAAAAGAGGATTACAAGAATGTATTTCAGAGTACAAGTAAACAAGACTTTTGATTGTATAATAAAAATTATCTATAATCAGTTAAATTCCTCATCGTTACTGTAAAATATTGATTAATTTTATACCATGTGATTTGTTATTAATATTTTTTAATTTTATATTTAATCTATCACATGTATACATTTTTAAACTGTCAGACAAAGTCATAATACACGAATATCTAGATGCGTATGTACATACACTCCAAATGTTCCTTCACGTGACGAGGCAATGGCCGCGTTCAGCAGACTCAACAGTTGAGCAACGTTACTAGATTTTCTATAATAAATGAAGATATAATATAGATAAATCTAGTAACGTTGCTCAACTGTTGAGTCTGCTGAACGCGGCCATTGATTACGATTATTACGATGAAAATAACCCGTAAGTATCATTTGACTTTTGAATAAAGTATCTCAAATAGAGCTCTAAATTTACAAGAGTAGCGCAAAAGTCGAACATTTTAGACATAACTATGGCGCGAAATATGAACGAGACATGTAAACCGCTTTCCGTTATTCCGTTAAATATATTATTAAGCATTATTATACATATACTATCTATTTTTTACGTAGTACAATAAATATCCTATAATATATATTAGAAAATACTATAAAATTTAACTGTAATCCCACACAGCACACTTTATCCTGAGGATATCCCAGAGTGATCCGGATATCTAAGTGGACATAATGCG
>NJRP01000138.1:549502-560492 GCA_003063835.1 Aphaenogaster floridana | reverse complement strand
TCCGCTGGTAATGTTGACATAAATTTAGCAAAGTCCACAGCATGTTCCGACATTAATGCAAACTTAATTTTCATTTTACCGGACGTAAAGAAAGGACTCAGCATATTTCTTACATCCCGCCACTTTGAATTGTGTAGAGCAAACAGATTCTCTCTAAGCACAACGTCATTAAAACCAATGAAAGCGGGGTTAACGAAAAACGTATCGAAATTTTTAACGAAAACTGTCTTAATGAGTTCCGGATCACGAAGCAAGATAATCGGCGTCATCGAGGCGTAGAATCCGATGTACTTTGCATTTCGATTGAAATTGTATATCCTCCGAGTCAATTCGACGAATGATGTTCGGCGAAATATAACCGACGCCAAGGCACCTAGTATCGGAATAGGTGGTACGTGGATGACACTGCGTCTTTTGAAAAAGTTAAAATTTCTGAAGAGATAGTTAGCAACGAGAGCAGTGATCACGATTGACAATACGATCGACCAGTATTCCATGGCTAATATTACCAGTATTCTACAAAAAACTTCGATTTTAACAGAATTATGAGAATTCTAAAGTGAAGCCCGAACTCCATAGACTTACATATATAGACTGCGCTTTCTTACAGAAACTTTCGTGTCCAAACGGATAGGATAGCTATAAATCCCTTCCACTGTCTACAGGTATGCTATCCTCGTCACGGAGAAAGAAAAGAGAAGATTTAGGAAAAAGAGTAGGGACTGGTGGGAGATAAAGAGTATCATATTATTATATCGACTGGAAATGATACGAGCTAATTTTAATATTAGTAAATTTTCAAAGTTACGAATTTTAGACCTCATAAAAGTTATAAAAAATGAAAATGTGTATCTATTAAATATATAATACGTAAAATAAGTAGAATAAAGTTAATCATGCAACCATATTTGCACAAAAGTACACAAATATTTTGTTGTTTATATCTAAATATTTGTATAAACCTAAAATTATATATTTTGACAAACAATCATATTTTAATTTTTTTTAGATAATATTAATAAAATCTTTAATAAAAATAGTCTTATTTCAATCTTCACGTTACGTTTTACAAAAGAACGAATTTTAAAGAATTGTATAATACTAGTATTATTAATTAGAAAAAATTACAATCCGAGAGTGTGATAGCTCCTTATTCGTCGAATGGAATCTTTAATTGATCTGCTCTGATGATAAAGTCATATTTTCAAATACTTTCTCAAAAGGACCCCGCACAAACTTATGGAAAATAGATCTCAGTCGAATTGGCTGAAAATGTAGTATAATGTATTGTAGTTTATGACGTCCTGATGAAAAGTGTCCACAGGCACGAAGTCCAAAAATAGACAGTTTCTGAGTTATAGAGCATCAAAGATTGGAAAAATCGGTTTATCGGCTTATGGTACGTAGTTTTATAACCCATTAAGACCCATAGTTAAACCAATAAGATTAGCAAAAAAACAATAATTGGAAATAGGCCCGGAACATAGAAAAACATTTCTGACATAAAAAGCACATTGCTAAAATCTATTTTGCAACAAATTGTTATAAACAAATTATTAAATATTGACTGTAGAGGGAAACTGATTATGCCAATCGATTCCTCGGGAAAAGTTACAAAAGAAACATATATAACTTTTTCTTCTATCGTTCCCCAATTATGCAAAAAAAAATAATAAAATTCTTTATTGATACTCGCTCCAGTCAAATTTTTTTCTAAAAATTAAATACAAAATTTATTTTTTTAAATGCTTCTTATGTCAGTAATGTTTTTCTCCAATTCTATTATCTTTTGTAATTCTTTAATCTTATTGGTTTAGCCATAGACCTTAATGGATTAAGACTACCATGAGCCGATAAACCGATTTTCCCGATGTTTGACGCTCTATAACTCGGAAACTGTCCATTTTTGGACTTCGTGCCCATGGACAATTTTCATCAGGACGTCATGAACATTAGGGTGAAGTCCCATAGAGCAGCGTACGGCGTACCAGCGTACGGCGTAAAAGAGCTTGGCCAATCACAGGCTTTACCCTCGTTTTCGTTACGCACAAATCTTACGCTAGTTTGTACAGCGTTCCAGCGTTTATGGTACGAGTTCGAGCAGAAATAGGCTGACGAATAACAAATTGTTTCTGTAAACGTGGTGAAACAATCTGCAACATTTTTTCAAATATTTCTGGTGTTATTAAAAAAAAATTGTAAAATTTGTCTCTATCTTCAAAAATCATTTCTTTCACCAGATTGTTGCTAGCCCCTAGTGCGAATCGTCTTTCAGCATTAAAAATTGGTTTAACCCAAAATCGCTGAGCATTGCATTTTAATTCGGGAGTCTCTTTCCTTCTCTTCGGCTCTCATTAATTTATAAATTACATATATTTGACCTAATTTTCGTCAAATAGGTTCTTTGCATAGAATACTTTCCGGGCATTTGTAAATTTTCAGATACTTTATCAAATGAAGTAACACAATCTCACAAGGAAACATCGCAATAGCGTGAGCTCTATTGTCATTTTTGCGCAGCAGGCCCCCTTGCTCCGGGACTTTGAACTAGAATCCTGAAAGCCCCTGGCATTTTGCAGAACTTTTAATCATGTCAGAGTGATTTTGAAACATGTCTTTATCAGTCAAAAAAGCTTCATTTTAAAATCAATCAACACTATCGCGATGTTCCCTTATCAGAGTCTGACATTTTAATGGGGAAGTTATGCACATTTATTTTGACTTTTTAATGTTTTACGTCATGTATGAATGTATGTGTTAAAAAGTTGCGCTGAAAATTACGTCGACTGTCGATATTTGTGCTGGCGTAACGAAAACGAGCCTGTGATTGGCCAAGCTCTTTTACACCATACGCTGGTACGCCGTACGCTGCTCCATGGGACCCCACCCTCATACTACATTTTCAGCCAATTCGACTGGGATCCATTTTCCATAAGGTTTGTGCGGAGTCCTTTGATCAATTAAATCGTATTTGTGTTCTGTGACAAAACAGAATTCCTTTCCTAAGAATAAATTTTCTTTGGTCTGTAAGATTTTAATTTTGTTTGGTGGTGTATAGTTTACCCCGCATCTGGTATAATGCAATTTACGTGAGTTACGAATTTTTTATAAGCAAATTTGAATTATCGGCAATTGGAATTATTATTAAAACCCTATCTAATACATGAAAAATGTTTCTAAATAATCTTGTGATAATTTATATGTCAGCAAATAGGATATTAAATTTTTTTATTAAAAATAAAATAAGATAACTTTATGATGTCTTTTATTGCAACAATAAAACCCCAAAATAAATTATAATTATTTTGCATAACTTTTCTACAATTTGAAGACCTCTATATAATTAACAAATGTTGCAACCATTTCTTTCATTTCAATTAAATTTTGTGAAGTTAAGAGGATCTTATAGTGAAGACCGAACTCCGACGTGAGAGCCGACTTTACCGACTAATTTCCAATACATACATACGATTTACGAAACATCGATACATCACTACATACTACTACATCAATAATGCACGCATACATACGCACAAATTTGCAACTAAAAAATCTTTTATATTAGGCTTTCAATCTTAGTTCCAATTGTACGATATTATTCTTACATGTTGTCCCTACAGCGCTCTGGTCTCATTTTGCATATATTTATTGTAGAATTTTTGTATCAAGCAAATATTGTCGTCAACCTAACCAAAAATAAGTAAAATTTTTTATTTTTTCTTTGTTTTTTATATCAAGTCGACCGAGCGCTGTAGATTTTCGTGCGTACTTTAATTCTGTATGAGATTTTTGCATTTTTATAAAGCCAATTAAAAGATTACTTTATTTTTAAAATGTCGGTAAAACAGACGGTTGTAGGATCCCTTTAAGCACTTTTGCGATTCATTTTTATGATAAAAGTGATTAGAATTTAAGAAAGCAAATACATTTGTTTATTATTCATCATAGTCCGTTCTTATATTTAAGACCATCGGTAAAACTTTTTATTAATAACTTTTTAACAAACAATGATCGCCAGCTAAAACCTTTTTAAGGTCACTCAGGATGATGACCTTGATAATATATGTCAAGATCATTAAAATCGGAGGGTAGTATCTCTGTATAATTACCTTTCATGATTGTTACAATCGCGCGGTGGTTGCTTCCTCAAATGACGACGTATCCTGCAGATTGTCCAATCCCTTATTAGAGGATCCCTATTTCTTCTATCTGAGTCTTCTTCTATTTAACTGAAGATAGAAAAAATGGCCAATCAGCAGCCGTTACACTAGTTGCACTTCTTTATTTATCTAGGACTCTATAGTAGATCTAGGTCAATAGTACGATTCTGTACAGTCACCATACCAGCACGGTTATATATCTGTGTGTTTTAAAATTCTCAACTAAAGTCTCAAATAAAGACTGTTTGTTCAGCGCCAAACAGCAAAAATTCATCAAAGAAAGGTTTCCAGACAACGCAATGTCCAAAATACAAAAAGACGTCTTATGAAAGTCTTCCTCCGTGATTCTGAGCGAAGAATGAAATGAGTCTTCAATGTAGGAAGAAAATGGAGCCTTTTATAAAAATAATAATATAATATATAAAAGTTTATTATGTAACTTATTTCTTTTTATGAAACACTACGCTTTAAAAATTATATTCCGCGTTATATTATAAGTAAACTTCTTCTTCTCCTCACTTCCTATTCTGCAGAGAAAACAGGTTGTGCGTAAGCGTATGTTCGTTAAAATCGACGAAGATGGGGTGATCGGAAAACGTATTGAAATTCTTGACGAAAACCTTATGAGTAAATGAAGTAATAAACATGTACTAAATTATCTACTACCTGTTATACAATTATTATATCCGATCGATTGCTGAAAAGTTTTCCCTATTAGACTGCGCGTACTTTTATTATAATATATCAGCATAACTATATATACAAAAAGTTTTTAATCTAAAATTACTAAATACACTAGTCAACAAAATTATCGCAACACGTAAATTCATGTCAAAATTTCGCAAATTTCAAATAAGCATAACTTCGCGAAAAATTGTCGTATTTGAAATTTTTTTACACTCTCAATCCTTGTGTAATTTTTTAATGTTGCTAACAATAAGACAGAAAAACTTGAAACTGTCTTGACGTCTTTTTCTGGAATACGGAGAGCCCAGTTTTCCATATATACGAGTACTCTTTCTACTCGATGTATGAAGAGCGCGGTTTGAGAAAAATCTCGGTGATCAAGTGGATTCGAACCCGGGAACCCGAGGTTACGAATCTGGGGCTCTACCACTAAACCACGCCGCTGCTCTTGGGTCTATACTTTAAGGTGCAATTTGTCAATTTCGAATTTATCCTCTCCTTCTCCCGCTATCTTCAAAAGTGAGGACGTGTTAAGTCTAAAAAAAATTACATAATTTGACGCACTCTATGGGCTGGAGTAAATTTTTTTCGCAAATGTCACCACAATCATCGTAAAATTTGGACTTTTCCAAACAAATTAAAAAATAAGGAAGCTCGTTACGATATTTTTTCGCAGAGTTACGACGTATAAAAGTTACATATGCATTTTCTTTAGTTACCGCCAGCATTAGCATTACCCGATGCGCACCACGGGTCGGATTTTGCGCATCGGGTAATGCTGGCGGTAACTAAAGAAAATGTATATGTAACTTTCATACGTCATAACTCTGTGAAAAAATATCGTAATAAGCTCCCTTTTTTAAATTTGTTTGGAAAAGTCCAAATTTTACGATGATTGTGGTGACATTTGCGAAAAAAATTTACTTCAGCCAATAGAGTGCGTCAAATTATGTAATTTTTTTTAGACTTAACACGTCCTCACTTTTGAGAAGATAGCGAGAGGAGGGGAGGATATAAATTCAAAATCGACAAATTGCACCTTAAAGTATAGACTTTACCCTTGAGAATGCAAAACAAAAATTTCAAATACGACAATTTTTCACGGAGTTATGCTTATTTAAAATTTGCGAAATTTTGATATAAATTTACGTGTTGCGATAATTTTGTTGACTAGTGTACATTTTTGACTAATTTTATTTTACATTTTTAATTAAAATTCTTATTAATCAAATCGACTAATAATTGATTAATAAGTGTGTCTCGTATAAAACTGAAAGAAAAAATTATTATCTTTATTATCCACACCGCTTCATCGTTATCCTACCTGTCTGCATTTACAATATCCTGTGGACAAATTGACGGAACAACTTTTATTAAATTGTCTGGCTTCCTCAGTTAAATATTTGCAGCTTTGGACGCGACGTGATGCTAATTCAAGCTGTTTTTACATCGCTAGGGAAATAATGAAGTTGAATTTTATTCCTCAAATTCGAACGGCGATGATCGCGCCAGTCGCCGTGTCAATGCAACAGCGCTCTTTTTTTCACCAGCCCCTCATCTACCTCGGGGCTCGGACATCTACCTCGGACCGTACGAGCAATCAGGGCCCGCAAACATCCGAGCTCGAAACTCGATTTGCGAGCTGTTTAATTTCCACCAGTTATTCATTAGCCGGTTAACAACTCGTTATTACGACGCGTTGAATTATTACGCGCGGCAGGGCCACGTATATCCCTGCATATATGTATAATATCGCGGTTTTCGGATCTCACGATGCACCATCGTTCCGCAAACGGGCGGGATCTGGCGCGTACTCAAAATGGTAAAACGACTTTCGTACGATGGACCGAAGAGGACCATATTTGTTCTTAGAAATTACCTGTGAAAACGAAATTATCGCTTCAACAGAAGCTGTAGAAGATGGCGACAAACATATTAAAAGATCTTCTACTCGATGAAACAAAAAACATTTTTATGTTATTTCATTAATTCTCTACAGGGAATGTTTATGCCGAGAATTATGCGTCTGTGAAACTCGATGAAAATTTCAAGCTAGCGTTCTTGAAAGTTTTTCCTTTGTTAAACGTTTGTATGTACAATTTGGTAAATGACTTAAATTTTAATTTTATAATCACGTTTTTACAAGTTTTTGATATTCTTCTAAAGTAAAGATTATTGAAAATTATGCATTTTTCAAGATTATGTGTAAAAATATTCGGCTGAAAATTTCGAGTAGTTTGCGTATTCAAAAATGTAATATGTATAGTCCTGCAATCTACCGCACATTAATCAAGCTCTTAAATTAAGCTCGATAAACGAAATTCTTTTGTGGGGGCCGTGTATGCCTCTATAAAGCGGCAGCCCGGCACCACGTTTGTTGCTGCGAGCGCGCTTTCTCGCGATAGTACTTGGTCGCACGGATAACAACATATAAACAAATTCGGCAAGAACATCTAATGGCCAGGCGTCGGGACCAGACGTTGGGACACATAGTGGAGTCACCATCCTACTCAACACAACCAACCGTGGATAGTATTTTTGGGGAAGACATTCACACACCACTTCCATATTTCCACTTTCCATCTCCATCAAAGATACGATACCCCCAAACTTTATTATCATCACATATAACAAAATCAAATTCCATAACAATTATAAATATAATTAAATATAATTAAAATTAAAATAAATTCCAATTTATATCACAAAAGTATAAACAGTATGCGTACTTTATTTGATGGTACAGTTTATAGTGATATATTTGTAATCAGTACAATTAGATATTTATCTTTTATTTGTCAATTTTATCTATCTATCCATTTATTTGTTATCTTTATTAAATATCTATTTATTCATTCATTTGTCATCTGTATCAATAATACAACGTTAATATTCTTTTTTCTGGTATCATTTTACATAAAAAATCAATATTGTCTTTAGATTTAAAAATATCAAATCAGGTAGCTTGTACCCAGCCAAATAAATTCATATTTAGTGAAAGAGATAAACACAAAAGGAATAATCTAAAACTGGATTAGACGATGATATAAATACCAAAAATCTGTTCGTGCTTGATTCAGAAAGCTTCAATAAGCTTATAATCCAATAACATGTCACTATCTGTCACCGTCGTGATAATAATTTCAGAAACGATATCCCGCCGCGCATCTCGTCGTTTAATTCAATGGAAATCAGCATTCCGCCTCACATTCTTAAGCGATTTTATTATTATCGTGGCATAACTCGCATTGCTCTGCGCACAGCGGACAATAATTCCGAGATAATAATATCGCACAGTTGAATCGCGTCGCGCGAGTATCAAAATGTGCGATCGCGAGCAAATTTGACGATATCTAAGAAGGAAAAGGATTCCATTTATTAGGTTATTCTTATATATATATATATATATATATATATATATATAATATCTTACATATATATATCTTGCATATATAATATCTTACATATATATATAATATCTTTAAAATAAATAAATATATCTTTATAACGTTTATTGCAAGCCTTCAGCATTTACTGCTGGCATCATTGTTAAAAATATTCCAAGTAAAAAAGACAAAATGTTTTTGAATTTGTATGTTATTTCAATATCTTAGTAAAAATGATTTTTGCAAAACAAAACATATATAAATAAAAAAAATATAATAAACTTATATCATTATTATTATTGCATAACTGAGTAAAAAATAAAAATAATAAATGATATAATAAACTTTAGCCAATATCGACATTGTATTATCGACACGATTTATGAATCATACATGAAAAATAATTTAAACCTAAACTTAATACGCTAAGCAGTTATAAAAGAACTTATTATTTATAAACTATGTATTAGTATGAGAAAGAAAACAATTAAAAGCTAATATGTGATAAATTAAAGGATTAATTTCTAATGATAAAAAGCTACTGCTTATATAAGTATGATCTAGCAATAATACATCCTTCTAAATTATATATCATACATTACAGTATCTATTCATTATTATCACTGCATTTTGATTCGTGGGTAGAAAAACAATATAAAACAATATAAAACAATATAAAAACAATATAAAAATATAAAGATATAATAAACTTTAGCCATTATCGATACTGAATTACCGACATTTTACAATGCCTAAATAAAAAATAACCCGAGGCTAAAATCTATCAATAAATCCTTTTACGAAAACAGAAAGCACTTAAAAAGACGGATCCACAAAATACCGATCGCAACCAGGACATTGTGAGAACGTTTTCCATTCAAAATCAATTTCAAGTATAATTGATAAAGATGCCTCTAAAGAACGTTATAAAGAGTTTAAAATATATATCTCGATTATGCGAACATTTTAAACATATTTCACGCGTCTTTAAGCTTATATCATTTAGGAACCTATATATTTGTATTTTCTCTTGAGACCCCATCTCTCTGTATCGCTTTTGGGGTGGGCGAAACCGATTTAATTAGACGGAAACGTAGTTACGGGCCCGAGGAGTGTAGCGAGAAATTCTCGCTACAGTATTCTCGCCGGAGCATCGAGAGCAGAGGAAAAGCTTGCGAAAACGCGGGCGTTAAATCGTGGTGAAATTCGCGCAGATATCCATCTCTTTGCGATAGTAACGCGCGCGACATCGCCGGGCCAATTTCCCTGCGACAATTCCGCACCAGAAGAGGGAATACGTCAATCCCGGCGACGGCAATGGCTGAGACGTCACAATTGTTTCGCTGGATAAGCTACTACATCCGATAGACAATCGACGAGTTCACGAAGCTATAACGAAGAACGTATTATTCATACTATTCGTACTATTTCATATACAGCACACAATTAATTTTTCCGACTGCAAATTTAATATCCCTCGCACGGGTCGCGGTTAATTAAACGAGGGGTGTATAAGCACGCAACGAAAACAGGTTTCAATAGTTTATATCATGGGAAATTTGTTTAATAAGCTTGTTCGCGGTGTTTATCGATAACGTTCGCGAGACCAATAGTTGGCGAAGCGAGCTGGCATATTGCCGAACATAAGAATTCTTGTCAAATATTTATTATTTTTTAATCAAAAGTACACGGAAAAGAAATGATGTATCAACAGCATTAAATCTAATTGGAAATAATTTTGTTAATTCAATAACATTATTAATGAAATAAATACGTATGATTTTATTTTATTAAAATTGTTATTGAATTAACAAAATTATTTTCAATTAGACTTAATGCTGTCGATACATCATTTCTTTTTGTGGAATATTTTAATATATTACTATATATATATATATATATATATATATATGTTAATCATATATATATATATATATATGATTAACATAAAAATAAAATTTAATAATATTAAATATATATGATGTATATATATATATATATATATATATATATAATATTTCATATGTTTGAGTACTATTACATATAAAATTTAACAAACTTAATAATATTAAAAGATGTACCTATCTATACTAATATATAACAATATATCGCGAAAGATATCTTTCACCGGACATCGCACAACGGGACGTTATTACTAGTCATAGACTACACTTGAATTTATTGATATTCCAGTAATTTATCCGGTAATTTAAAAGAGGAGTAGCTTGCTGTGCAAACGATACGTATTTGACGTGAGGACGAGAAATAAATAGATCGTCTACTTAATGATCGGAAAATTCAATTCTGTGTGCGCGAGCGGCAAGTTCTTCTGGTGACGATTTAATTAGCAGAAGCTCTCTATCCGTCCTGAGTGAGTGTGTGTGTGGTGCTGTTCGCGGAAAGTAAAGCTCGCGAAAATAAAAATAAAGGAAAAGCGAATGGGGAAGAATTTCGAACGTGCGAAGTTATCTACGAAGAGGAATCTCATAAGAGGGAACAATGACGCGAACGTGTCTGGCCGCGGGTCATGGTCTTCAGAGAATTGTACAGAACGTTTCAAGGTTTATTAGCAGGAATTTATTAATGCGCAAGCATGATGAAGAGATCAATTTTTATGGCAGTACAAAATCACATAAACAAATACAACCATATGATTTTCTTTTCTTAATAATTAATCGCAGAGAATATCAGAACAAGTTCAACCGCGGGACTATTGGAATAATATATATAATATATACATACATATATGTATATATT
>NJRP01000138.1:498192-523082 GCA_003063835.1 Aphaenogaster floridana | reverse complement strand
ACGCGTTACGCGCGGCGCGGTAGCCAATAAACTTTTGGTTCTAACGGAAAAGCAACACGTTGATTGGCTACCGCGTCGTTTCTTGCCGCGCGTAACGCGTCAACGCGTCCTGTGTGCAGTCGCCCATAAAGGGCCAATCTACATAAAAATACATAATGCGCTGTGGATTCTGCATTCTGCCCATGGCTCCTGCAATTTTATGTGCTTCCACCTTAAGGCCGCGCGCACACTGGACGCGATGAGCGACCGGCGATATCCAATGAGAGCTTTGTTTTTTCGGCCGTCACATCCGAAAGGAAAGCTCTCATTGGATATCGCTCATCGCTCGTCGCTCATCGCGTCCAGTGTGCGAGGGCCATAACTCTCGAGAAAGAGGCAACTACGATCTCGAGAGAGAGGCAACTACGATTTTCTTATTCACTTCCTCCGGACACTTTTCAGTCTGCTATTCCGCTTCCATATATATATGTTCTAAGGGTTAGCCCCATAGGGCACAATACAACCCCCATGGAACTAACCAATCAGAATGATTCCGAGATTCCGTTTTCCGAATTTCCGACTGTCATGGGACAGCTCCCTTAATTTGGATCTCATATCAACATTATCAACACATCAAAAGTAGGTTCATGAGAATCGCATTTTCGGAGCAAATTGCAACAGTTGAACACGTTGATGGAACTGCATACCCAATGGGAGAAGCTACGTCAGGGTGAATCCCCATGGAGCGGAATAGCGTAACGCGGAACGAGAGCGGAACCAATCACGAGACCGTTTCAACGGAAGGCTCTATCGGAACGATCCCGTGATTGGTTCCGCTCTCGTTTTGCGTTGCGCTTTTCCGCTCCATGGGGATTCACCCTCAGACAGCCCGTGTTTGTCTGCCCTCTTGACATTTCTTAGGTATGATTCCGGAGTAGACTCCCTCCCTCCCTCCTTCTCTCGCTCGTCCGCCAGTCTGTCAAAAAATGTGAATGCGGGACAGCGGATTGGGATCTACGGATTTACGGTTAACTTTGTAATGGTATTAGGGCCACGTGTCGTCCGGACGAGTCAAGACAAACCGCCGATGCGCGAGGAAGTCCCCTGAGCGGTGTCGCGAGCGCAACGGCGAATTTAATATTTTTTTTTAAATGCGACCATGGCACTCCGCAAGGTGAAGGGGAACTTCGAGCGGATGTTCGACAAGAATCTGACGGATCTGGTGCGCGGAATCAGGAACAATAAGGAGAATGAGGTGATTCCCGTGTGTGCTCCGCCTCGCGGTTTCCTCTATCGAAATCCTTAATCGGAACCTAACCTAACTCCCTTCCCTCGCTCGCTCTCTCTCCATCCGCTTTCGCGACAGCTTCGTTGGCTCGAGGGTATTTTACGATTTTTTTCTCTATCAGGCGAAGTACATCGCGCAGTGCATCGAGGAGATCAAGCAGGAGTTGCGACAGGACAATGTGGCGGTCAAAGCCAACGCCGTGGCCAAGTTGACATATGTAAGTCTCTGGCATATGTAAATTTTGACAGACGTGGTCGACGTGACGCAACTTGCACGATCGATTCGCCGCGAATCAGCTTAATTCAATTCAGTTCAATTTGTCTCGAGTATTAACGGCCGATCTATCCTTATATCTTCAGCTCCAGATGTTGGGATATGACATCAGTTGGGCTGGCTTTAACATAATAGAAGTAATGTCGTCAACAAAGTTCACTCACAAGCGAATTGGCTATCTCGCTGCCAGCCAGAGCTTTCATGCGGATACAGAGGTAAAATTCATCTTGCATGAGTCAGACAGATATTTTATACAAGTTTTTTCAGGCATATATATATATATAAATAAAAATATAATATAAATATAGATTATATTAAGATAATATTACTGGAATTTTATAATAAAATATATTTGGTCTATATATTTTTATTATAATTCCAGTAATATTATCTTAACCCTTCACAGACCACGTGTAATTTTGCTACTTCCGTCGACCACTTGGGTCTTTTAGGGTCAGTTAAGATTTTCAAGCTGTAATGGTGCCATAAAAAATCTAAAAAAATTCCAGTATACTTTCAAAGGTTTCAAGAATCTATTTATATATGCCTGATTCTTGTATGGGTTTTTTATGAGTCAAAATTAGAGCAATTTATATCTGTAAAATTCGAAATTGAAATATCGACTGGGTCTTGAAAATCCATGTGGTCTGCGAAGGGTTAATATTGTCTATATTTACATTATATTTTTATTATAAACTAAATATGAAAATAAATGCATAAAAAATAAGATTAGATGTAATAGATAATTATTTATGAAAATTATATATGTATAACACACAATATTTAACAAATTGCTAAAGTTATAGGAAAATGATCACCTAGTAATTTATTAATGCTTTTTTTGTTATAGCTATTGATGCTAACAACGAATATGATTCGTAAAGATTTAAATAGCCAAAACCAGTATGACGCTGGTTTAGCACTGAGCGGTTTGTCTTGCTTTATAAGTCCAGATTTAGCACGTGACCTGGTTCATGACATAATGACATTGTTGACTTCTACCAAGCCATATTTGCGCAAGAAGGCGGTTTTGATGATGTATAAAGTATTCTTGAGATTCCCCGAGGCCTTGAGGCCCGCTTTTCCTAGGTTGAAGGAGAAGCTTGAAGATCCAGACAGTGGTGTTCAAAGTGCAGCTGTAAATGTAGTTTGCGAATTGGCCAGAAAAAACCCGAAGAATTACTTGAGCTTAGCACCTGTTTTTTTCAAGCTGATGACAACTTCCACGAATAATTGGATGCTTATCAAAATCATCAAATTGGTGAATATTATCGTTGCTTTTACATTTTTAAGAGATAAGCAGTACTTTTTATGTATTTTTTATGAACGTAAAGTCATCCATAATTATTTCTCTAATAATTTTGTAATATTAAATTTTTATAATATACATCTTTTTTTTATTATAAGTTGTGTTGGTTTTATTTTTCACACTCAGTTCTCGACTATAACTCTGATTGAACCTAAGCTGGGTCGGCAACTTACTCAACCATTAATTGATCTGATTTCAAGGTTTTATATATTATTTGTTTTTTTATATATATATAAGTACGAGGTAGATTTGTTGCAGCTATAATGTATTGGTAGTATGTCAGTATCGGAACATATTTTGTAAAATCATTCATATTATATTTTGCATATAGTTCGATTTTATATATTTCATCTATTCATGAAATAAGAATTAGGCTGTTCTTCTGTATAAAAAAGATTTATCGAGTATATCTTAGACAGCAACACGACATTATATTTCCAGTTTGGAGCATTGACACCTCTAGAACCTAGGCTTGGCAGAAAGTTAATAGAACCCCTTACCAATTTAATACACAGGTATATAATGTATTTTATTCTAAAATATCTATTAATTATCGCGCTTGTAATGTTGTCATTGCTTGTAATCTAGTTTCATATTTTAGCTGTGTCTAATTTTTATTTTATTTTTTATTTATCTTATAATGTGCATAGTATTTTACAATGTATTTATTGTTTTTTTCTATTACGAATAAATCAATTCTCGATATAATTCATAACATAATTGTTTTTAGTACATCCGCAATGTCCTTACTGTACGAATGTATCAATACAGTAATTGCTGTATTGATTTCTATATCATCTGGTATGCCAAGTCACTCCGATTCGATACAGTTGTGTGTTCAAAAATTGAGAATATTAATAGAGGATTCTGACCAAAACTTGAAGTATTTGGGATTGTTGGCAATGTCGAAAATATTGAGGAATCATCCGAAGAGCGTGCAATCTCATAAAGATCTAATTATGCAATGTCTTGATGATAAAGACGAAACTATAAGACTGCGTGCCTTGGATTTGTTGTATGGAATGGTTTCCAAGAAAAACCTAATGGAGATAGTTAAGAAGTTAATGGTACATATGGACAAAGCCGAAGGCACTATGTATCGCGATGAATTGCTCTCGAAGATTATTCAAATTTGCTCACAGAATAATTATCAGTTCATTACCTACTTTGAGTGGTAAATATAAGATTTTTTATATAAATCCATTCCCTTCCAGGGCAGATTATAGAAAACTTTGTATATACTCGCAGGTACATATCTGTATTGGTGGAACTTACACGAATGGAAGGCACCAAGCACGGACCATTAGTAGCAACTCAATTACTTGATGTAGCAATTCGTGTACAAGCTATACGAAAATATGCGGTTCAACAATGTGCCTTACTGCTTGAGAATTCATATCTTTTAACCGGCCAGCCAAGGGCAACAATGTCCGAGGTTTTATATGCAGCAGCATGGATTTGTGGAGAATTCTCTAGGTAATAAGAATTTTATATATATCATTAACCTTTACGCTGCTGGCATTTTTTCATTAAAATAGTGTTCTTTTTCCCCAAAAATTTATCTATATAAATAACATACATATTGCGCAGAATTTCGAGATTTGTTCAGAGCCACAAAAGTGGCTTTCCCGGCAGTCTAAAGGTTAATCTAATTAATAACAACGTACATCCATAATAATATACTTAATAATCTGTTAAATCATTAGTGAATTGGAAAATCCTTTGGCAACATTGCAGTCTATGTTACGATCGCAAGCTTCTAGTTTGCCAGGACACATACAGGCTGTTTACGTTCATAATATATTAAAACTGGCTGCAACGACATTCGCCAAAGCAGAGAAGGAAGAAGATACTGAAACCATGGAAAAGGTATATTAAAACTTTTATATCATTTTTATGCTAAAACAAAGTATGCGCTATACAGTTATTTTAAAACAAATATATCTGCATTAAATTGAAATGAAATCTCTAGTTCTAGTAGTAGCTTTTACTAATACTTTACAGATTTGCGGATTGAAAGACAAAATAGCAGCTTTTGTCTGTAGTGGCGACCTGGAAGTTCAAGAAAGATCAAGTTCTGCATTAGTACTACTTGAATGTTTAAAAGAAAATCCTGGCCTTGCGCAGGAATTAATAAAGACTTTCGAAGGTGAACTTAATCCAGTTGCACCAAAGGCTCAAAGAAAAGTAAGTATCAATAGTATTGTGTATATATATATATATATATTAACTACTTAAAAATATCTTTTATTTTGTTAAATTGGAAGAAAATATGTATACATATTAGCTGATGTATATGTGATGCAGAAATATTTTGTCATGAAAATTTCATGTCATGATATCTTTCAGGTCCCAATACCTGAGGATTTAGATTTGGATTCCTGGATCAATGATCCACCTTCGGAGAGCTCGGATTCAGAGGATTTAGATATGAATGATATTTTTATTAAGGCGGAGAAACCAAATAATTCATTTTCCAAACGGGACTTGAGTGAACCGTCCTTGGAAGAACTCGAAAGAAGGCGTGAAGCAAGAAAACTAGAACAAGAAAATAATCCTCATTATCTGAAAGGCTCATTTAAGACTTCTGTATCATATCACAATTCATCGAGCGCATACGAAGACTTTGAAAACATTCCCGTCGCGGAATTAGACATACCAATCTCTTTAAAAATTTCTAACTCGCATAGATGTCGCGATGTAGATAGCAGTCACAAAAGACATAAAAAGCATGAAAAGAAGAAGAAATTGAAGAAAAATAAAAGTAATTATGTATATAAATCATGTATTACATCAAACATGTTAGATATTTGAGATTCTTAGCGTTGAATGTTTTCAGATAAAAAATCGGCATCAGAGGAGGATGAAAAGGACGATAGTTTACCACTACAAATAGTAAATACTGGAATTGGGGAATTACCTCCAGGTGCAGACATAAGTGACAGTGACGACTATGATTTAGTAGATTCGAATGATCCACACAGAGCTTTGAATATCGATTTGGATCTGCCTTTACGAGAAGATGAAAAATTGCCTGTCTTAGAACATAGAGTTATTGAAAATAACGTAACGAAGAAAGTTGAAGAAAAGGAAAATAAAAAGGAAAAAGTATATATAAATTGTCTTTATACTATTAAATATTATAATATAATTTAAATTATTTTAATCACATTTTTAAAAATATTTTTCAATAATTTATGCATTTTATATTGATAGGGACATAGAAAGTCTAAAAGAAAAGTCAAGGATGCTACGGTAAACAAGGTAAATAACGAAAAGGAGTCACCTGATTTGTGGTTAGAAATTAATTCGTCTCCCGAGAAAGTGCAATCTCCTGCTATAGGAGAATACACAGAAGTGTCCACTGGGTCACAAAAAGATAGCAAACGCAAGAAGTCGAAGAGTCAAAACAAACATAAAAAGTCCAAGGAAGAAGACACGAAACATAGAAAATCGAAGAAGTCGAAAAGTAAGAAGGAAAATAAGTCGTCAGGTTATGAGGAAACAGCTGGGATATCTACTCCATCAAAAGAAATATTACCGGAGTTAAAGAATGATATTACGAATTCCGATTACAATGCAATTACAGTACAGCAAGATATCTCATACGAAGAATTAGCCAAAAATAAAGTTATTTCCATGAGATACGAGCTGAGACAAATTCCTCACGACTCAAGTAAAGTTATCGTATCGATTTCCATTACAAATATAGGTCAGCCGCTTGTAAAAGAATTAGTCTTTGATGTTCCAGATACATCGTCACTCAAATTAGTTAGGGATGTAAGTTAATGCAGGTTTGAATATTTGGAATTTACGCTTTAGTCTGCGAAAATAATTTTGTAATGTATCATTTCGTGTTCTCTTCGCAGCCTGGAGATGAATTTGGAATAAAACTGCCGTTCCAACTGCCTCTGCAATCTAGTAAAGAAACTGAGTTCACTGTTCTAGTCTCGGACGTGACATTTGCTCAGAGACTTAGAGGTACACTGACATACATGTTCGAAAGTACAGAAGGCACGCAACAAGAAAAGCTCGACTTCACCGTGCACTTATCATGTAGTAAGTTCATGGTTGGGCATCTCTCTCACAAGGATATACTCACGGAACTTCTCAAAAGTGGTCAATTAGTATCTAAGATTAGAAGAGAAGTAACGCCTTCTCAGGACTTTGATGCGGTTCTGAATATTATTAGTCGCAAATGCAATCTCACACTCGTGGAACAAATTGACGATACTGCATCTTTATATGGACATTCTCTGAAGGGACATCATGTGTGCCTTTTGTTAAAATATAACGTAAGTTAAATTATATCGTTTTGTTCGACAATAAGTAATTTCATGCCAAAGTTAAAGAATATTAATTAATTTAACATAAAACAAAAATATATACCTTGATATTTCATATAAATATTATGTTTGCGTTGATTTAGTTGAAATTTGCATAAAGATTTTAATTTTATAAACTTAACAATATATATTAGGCTTGAATGACTTTCTATGTTACAGAGAGCGGCGGAAAATCTAGTAATTGAGGGTAAAGGTGACAATAACTCATTACTGTTGGGAATTGGAGAGGAGATAATGAGGATTCTGACATAATACTGATCGAGTGTCTATATTTTGCAATTATCGATTCCTATCATGCATTGCAGTTATGTTGAACATACACTGGGCAGAGGAACACTTTGATTGTGTCCACTATATATAAAGTACAGATATACAGCGGCTATAGCGTATCTGCAAACCCATTAAATATTTTCAGAAAGGATCTTACCTAAACTTCACGTGTAATCTAGATCATAAAGTTTGTTAAATATTTAAGAGATATACATATGTATACACATACTATATACATGCATAAAAATACATATACACACACATATGTACATTTCTATATGTGTGAGGTGAAGTTTCGTAAAGAAACTGCGAGAACAGGAAAAACGGGAAATTTATTGCCAAGAATTGGAGACACTGGAATAAAAGTAGATTAATATTTCTATATAGGATTTAAGTCATGGCACTGATGTGCAATAAATACAGGATCATGAAGATTTTAGTTATCCTTTAAGATAATTATTCATTTTCAGCTATCTTGTTGAATTACATCGATATCTTCCAAAAACTTCTGTAAATTACTACACTTTCTTATCTTTACAATGTTGCATTTACTACATGGCATGTAATAATCGAAATAGCTTACGAATAAAGAACTAACTACTAAGGAGCAGCTCTTTGTACAGTACGGAAATAAATGTTGCGATAGAATCGATTGACCCTACTTTTATGTTCAATGCCTTCAATTTTTGCGTCCAATTGGGATGATTTCATTGCTATTGTTAAAATCTTTATTATTTTGTAAAATATATGAAATATTATATTGATTGCGATGTTGTGTCCGATCTTTGTAAACATGGATTAACGAGCATAAGTGGTGAGCGTATTTTGCATGCGACGCTGCCATAATATCGATAAGGGAAGAGATTATGTAAATTTAAAATTTAAATCATAAATAACTCGTATACACATATATATGCATAGGCACATTATCCATGTATGCATAGTCGTGCGAAAAAATATTCCTCTATGTTATTTTGCAATGGACTTTGATTGCATCAAGTTTTATATCTATTTTCCTTTCTTTTAATGTCTTCTGTCTTCTCTTGTTTTGAGATACATAAAGATTTTTATATTTGAACATAAATTCTAGATTTTTTATGTTAACTTGCTACTTAATATTTAGCTATTAAACGTGTGCCAAAAAATCAGAGGTTTAGAGGTTTCAATATCCAGACAATCCTTTTATTCCTAAAGCGACATTGACTTTTATGCAACGCATTGACCTTTCATTATTCGATTACAATTGTATATTAATAATTTCCCTTCGTAGATACAAAGAATGCAATATACATCAGGATAGACACAAATAAATATCCTTAATTTTTAACTTCATATCTTATACGCATTGCCATTGCAGAAAAATAACCGATATCTTCTTTTTAAGTACACAATTCACGTGAGACGTGCGTGTGAGCGTGCATGTTGACCATGACATATTCTATTATAAATTACACGCCGCGAGAATAAGGCCAGCATTATTTTATTAACCGCGCATTTAATTTCTTGGGCCTTACCTCTCGCGCTCGCGAGTGTGAATGACCATATGATAATTACCGGTTACAAGCTTGTTTGCAACAATTATTATTATTCAGAAGTGCGTTAATCCTAGAACTATTAGAAGCAATAAAAATGACTGGTTTGTAATTTTTTATCAAATTTATAACGATACATTTTTCTGAACTTTTTCATGACTTTTGTTGCAACATGTGAATGATTGAATTGATTAATTAACACTCCCTCTTTATCCCCTTTTTCAAAAAGATATATGTATAAAATATTTAAATAGGTATATATGTTAATTGTCGGTAGTTCTTGTGTTAATACAAAAGAAATACCGGTAGTTCTAGTGTTAATTCCTCTGTATTAACTTAAGGGGAGATAGTAGTTTTTTTGAAAGGTTTAAAGATAGCTGTTTTTTGGAAATTTTTTAAGAAAAAAGTAATGAATATATATAAAAAAGAAAGAGATTTTCTTAATTAAATATAATATATTTTTAATTATATTTAAAAAATTAAAGTAAATTATATTCGACAACAACTGGCCAAATTGATTAATTAGAAATATTCTTACTACGTTAGCGACCTCAGGTTTTTGGTTCATTTAACGAGCGGAATTTTAAATAATTTTTGATGCTAATAAGCATCTATAAGATCTTCCCTTCTCGAAAACTGTAAAGAAATTATTGCGAAAAATATTACCTCAGCCAGGATTTGAACCTGGACCTCCCTACACTCCGGGCGGGCGTCGTACCAGTTCGACCACCGAAGCATGTGATTATATTTAAAAAATTTGTTTATGCAGTTTTACTATAAATAATGGCTACTGCCCAGTGAGAAATGATTCATCGATCGACATCGAATCGACGTCGATTCAATGTCGATTCGATGAATTTCAATTAGTCATTTCTTACTGGGTGCAGTTATCGGCTGAGACCATGTTTTTCAAAACATACTTTGCGGTGGTCAAGTAGCATTTCACAGAATGTGTTGAAAGCAACAGTGCTTTGAGAATCTTAAAGAGGAAACTTAAATCTTGTCCTCCATGTAGAGTTTTTTTTATTTATGCATTTAAAAAAAATAGAGGTTTAAATAAAAAATCGCGATTTTTGTCTAAAATTTGGGACTATTTTTGTTAATTATAAAACATTAGACATTTTCATTAAAAAATCCTATGTGGAGGACAAGATTAAGTAGTGGAGAAAATGCTATAAAAATTTTAACCAAATTGATTGAATAGTTTTTGAGATATCGTGACCACTGATTTTGAAAACACTATTTCGAGAAAAACGCGTTTAAAGTTTCAACTGTGAATATCTCGAAGAACAAGTAAGCAAGTCGGTCTTTACTTTTAGTAAGCTATTCCATTGAAAAGCAATTCTTCAGCTTTCCATTTAATATTTTAAGAAAATGCAAAAACAAAAAATCGATTTTTTTTAGTTTTCAGCCTGCTATCTCCCCTTAATACAGAGGAAATATCGCTCGTCATGGGCGCCCATGAGGGGGGAGACAAGGAGGGGCATATGTCTCCCGAATTTTCATTTTTTTCAATTTGGAATGATTTTATGATTAACCAGATAATTTTTTGTTTAAAATTTATACAATTAAAAATAAAAATCTACATAAATATTTCTTTAAAAAATATTTGAAAATACGTTTGTTTGGAACTCCTAAGTATATTACATTCTGCCTCCCCTTGAAAAAAGTTGTAAGGGCGCCCATGTCGCTTGTCCAAATTCAATCTTGTCGCGAACAAAAATACACCCCCCAGACAGCACATATCCTATGGACATCCGTTTTGTGTCCTTTTCTTGTCGAGATGTCCATGGACCTATAAAGATATCCATAGGATATATATTTGTGGACATATAGAAATATCCCAAAATGGACAAGTTTGTATGTCCATATAATATCCGCTACATCCGCGAGCAGTACGCGGTACCGCCACCAGATGGACGCGGAGTTCTCGTATTTCTCGCACTGAGAGAAAATCCGTGTTTTTTCCGATCAAAAGGTAACACACGGATATTACCGATCTCTTTAATCGGAACAGCAGTTTTACCGATCAAATTTTTGGTCGAATATCTTTGATCCGATGTTTTCTAATCGGAACTTTTTAATCATTTCGGCTTTTATTCGATTAAAGAGATCGGTAATATCCGTGTGTTACCTTTTGATCGGAAAAAACACGGATTTTTCTCTCAGTGCGTAAGTAAAAAACATACAAGATGGAATAAAAAAACAGCATTATACAAAAGACTTCACCCATGTGTTTTAACGAAATGGTTTTTTGAAGACGAGTCCCTAAAATTGGGCTCCAAGGTGTGAAAGTAAATGAGATGTATTTTGACAATACAATTTCGTTCAGTTCTAAAGTTATTGCAGATACTTGAAATTTTTGGTGATTATATATAACAAAATGTATTGATATAGCTTTTATCACGTCCACTAATTTCATAAACGGATATACCATGGATGTCCGTAGAATGTCCGAAGGACGTAAAACAGATGGCCTACGGATATCCTCAATACCCTTAAAGGACGTCTTATGGATGTCTTTCGGATATCCGTGTGCTGTCTGGGTCAGAATCTTCCAGGAGCTCTCAAAAGATGTAACTTGTGCGCTCGCGTAACGAATCGGCTTAGAACTTTTGTACCCCGAATACAAAATAGCCTGATATAAATTCTTTCAAAGCGACGGCGCGTACGCCGCGAATCGCCGTATCCATCCCGCGACGTATCCAGGTCGAGTGAAGACAGGCGTTTCGAAATGCACAGGCGGTTTCGATGAGTGACGCGCGATTCTTGATTTATGCGCCGATCATCATCCTTCGTGCAACGCTCTTGCCTGGAAGGTGAGCCGCGAGGACTAAGGACGACCGTGATTCAACCAAATTCATCGACCTCATGCTACTCCCACGCGGGATTCATGGTCGCGCAGCGTCATGCTCTCTCGAATCCGAGGAGAGACGTTGCTTTTTTTCGCCAGGTACAGCCCGCCGATACTGAAAACATTGTTTCTTAAGCGCCGCTTAATTTAGGTCGAGAAACGTAATTGTTTGATTTCGATGTCTGCGCAAACATTTCTCAGAACGCTGCAACGTTAATTGATTCATCGTTCATCGTTCATCGTTCCAGAAGCTGAGGGACGCGCGCAAGTGTTCAATATAACGCATAACTTATGCGCGACGTGTCCACGCTCTACCTGGGAAAAAAACACGGGGGAATGTAGTTTCCCGAATCACACATGTACTTTTCCGCACGTTTCATTTGTCTGCTCTATACTAGGAATCGTTCGTCATGCATTTTGGAACGTCATTGTGTAATACAACGCGAAATAAAAGTCGAGATATGGAGCTATCTGCTTTCACTCGAGATTATCATTTCAACGAATAAATTCTTCTCGACTTCGGTTTATCGAATAAAATATGAGTAATATTGGCAGAAAGAATACCGATCTCGTTCTTCTTTTTTTTTTCAAGTATGCTTGGGTGAGCAAAAAAATACAAAGAAGGAAAAAGTTAAATGGCCATTATTGCATTCCGGTCACGTTTCAGTCAGGAGCATGCGTGTTTTTCAAGATTTGATATCTTGATTCGGAATGTCAAGCTGTCAGAATAACACGTTATGATTTATCGGCGATCCGATGCAAAATCCTTTATCGTTTCTACAATTTTGCTTTTATTTAAAACAACAAAGAGAAGAGAACGGTGTTCCGAGGACGCTAGCAGATCAAATTGCCGCGTTTCATAATTCGCGAGACAAAGTTATGAAAAAAGTTACGTAAAGAAGTTACCGGATATGTGAAAGAAAAATTTTAGTCGGGCATTTTATTATCAATTAAACGATGTCAACACTTAGGGAGATAAAAATTGCGATTATATCGATTCCTAAAAGCGTTACACGTCATTTTACACAATTTATTGTTATTGCCGCAAGAGACATACACTTCGCGACGATTAATCGCCGTAACACATTTTCATTCTGAGATTACAATCAAGTTTAATTGATACGTCAATTTTCGCATGCGTTTTACATGTATCTAGTTTTTTGTAGGATACATCCCAGTAAGCAAAAAATCATTGCTACAATTATGTTATTATAACAATATTCACTAACATGCAACGTTTACAAGTTTGCAATTTTTAATGTTGTATTAGAACATGTAATACTAAAAAAATATTTGCAGTAATGTTTTTAAAATATTTCAACAATATTTAAAAAATCATGTTATCAATTAATCTTTTTGTGTGAAATATTTACACAATATTATTTACAAACGTTCAAAATATGCACAAAATCAACATTTCTAAATGCTACTTTAATGTTTCTTGCTTACTAGGATCACATCCCCCCCTCACGTTTTGCTTTTAAAAATTGAAAATGCACAATGGAGAGCGTATCTCTTTGAATAATTGAAAGTAGTGCGCGAATGAAGTATGAATGCAGATATTTACCTTCCGCCATAAAAGCAAAAGCAGTCTACGTCAACGTAGATTGATGATACCAAAATGTTACGTAACTCGGATAATATTTAGATATGTGTCGGACACGTGAGACGGAGAAAACATTAAACCGATTATTTGTTCGCAGAGTAGAATACGTATGTGCAAAATTTGCGAAATAGGTTGTTTGGCATGGGCGTCCGCATAGGGAGGGGCAAGAGAAGGCATTCGCCCCCTCCTTCTGGAATCAGCAAAAAATTAAGCAATTGCTCTCCCTTTGAATAAAGGAATGACAAAGTTTTGCTAACCTTGCCGATCTTTGCCCTAATTCATAGAATTATAATTTCAAAAGGTGTATAAATTTCAAATTATAAGTATTCTAATTCTGGAAGTAATATTTTGAATCATGCCCCCCCTAGAAAAAATCCTGCGGACGCCCTTGTTGTTTGGTGAAACGAAACGTAATCTTATTTCTTTAACAAAAATTTTATCTTGATTTAATCTTCTTCTGACAGAATAAAGACTATAAGTCAATCGCGATATTTATCAAATACCTTGATAAAAATTCAAGTCTGACTTCTAGTGCAGGAAAGAGATTATCAATATGTTGAAATAATCTGAAATAATCCTTATCACTGCGATGAAAATACTTGTTAAGTCTGTGAGACTTAATATAATAAACTTCATTAACTTATCTATCAATGATAAAGTAAGCGGAAGACAAATTAATGATAACAAAATAGTATAAATTAACAATCTTTATATATATATATATATAATTTACTATTTTACATTTTATATTACTCATTTAATGTATTACTAAAATATCGCATATTTTTACATTTATCTACTTCAAGGAAATCCTTCAAGTTTTTTGAGTACAAATATAAAAGGCGGGACTAATATAGGACAAGAGCGCACAACATTCTTGTACATACGTATTTGATAAATTCTGATTGTATTGTTATTATTGAAATTACTTTTTTTCGCTCTGTTAAAGTGGAAGACTTAAAATAAGTAGAGAAGTGCTATTAACGCGCCATAATTAAGCAAGCGCAAAAGTGTCGCGCGTACTTAATACTTGTCCTTACCCTACTTGTATGTGTTTGAAAACGCACTTTCCATACGAGTATTTACTCTCGCACACAGAAATACGGACCCAGATAGCACAGGTGATCGTTATGAATTCAAAAAGAATTCTGAACCTTTCTGAATTCTTTATGAAATAGTGTAATCTGTTCAAAATATGTGTGTGAACTCAAACAAATTTCCTTTCCGATAATATTCTTATAGAATATAAAAAGAATATCTTTTGTGTGTATCTGAAAAAAAGCACAAAATTGGTGACATAAAAGTGAATTCTTTTGAACCCTTAACGTTGAGTACCGCGTGGGCCATCGATGGCCCACATTTCCGTTCAGGCCGTTTGTGCATATTGTACATATTTACCTTTTCTTCTTGATAATAATGACTTTTGCAGTCAAAAATATTATAAGATATATCTTATAAAGATATAAAGATATATGTAATAAATAGAGTAACGTGGATCATAGCCCACGCGGCGTGAATGGAAAGTCACGTGAAATTAGTGCGATATTCAACGTGTTAAGAGTGCTTTTAGAACAGAAATGGGATGAAAAAGAATTCATTTCATACTTCGGGAATTCAAAAAGAATATCTAACGCGTGATTTTATTTAATTTTCAGTCGGAAAGTTTTCCTAGGCATAATTACTGCTTTGTTCATGTCTTCAAAAATTGTTACATAGAAATTTTCTCGCAATTAAAATATCATATATATCCTTGGTCAAAAGTATAAGGCACCTATTTTTTTTATTTATCTGAAATTCTTTTACCTGTAATTGTTTCCCACATTTTTTCTCTAGTTCACTTAAACTGGTAAGTACAGTGAGTGCTAATTCGTAGTACAAGCGAGAACACGTGATTCCGCATGCCAAACTAAGTCATCGTTACATTACCAATGAATCCAACATTGTCTCTTAAAAAATAACTTTTTCAATCAAACCGGTATAATTCGAAAACAAATCGGTCGATTTGAATTTTTCTTGTGAGGTGAAAAGTACTCGTTGAGACCTTTAATTTCAGGTATCACAAAGGGGATAGTGCCATTTGATATTTTGAAGTTGGGATAGGGGGCGCGTAGGAGGTGACTCACCCCTTGACAGTTATACTGCGATTCGATGTCCCCCTCGCTATATTCTCCCCAAACCGTATTTTGATATCTCTACTAGTCCAAGATATCTCGGCTGAAAGTTTTCAAATTGACACCCTATATATGCAGGGCTTGGCCAAAAAATATAAGGCATTTTTTTCATTTATCTGAAACTTCTTCTTTCATCCCATTTCTGTTCTAAAAGCACTCTTTCAAAAGGAATTCTTTTTTAATTCTCTTTGCTATTTGGGGAGGCAAGTACACTGAGAAAAATATTTGTGTGAATTACATGATTATGCTGAATTTTTTTCCAACCCAGCATAATCATGCAATATTGCTACTCACATGGACAATTGCAAGTGATTACAGGTGAAACTGATCACATGAAACTACAAGTGATTTTTGCATAAAAATAGTAATTTCACCTATATTTTACCATTAATATGTTCACTTTAAAAAATCTGGAAAAAGAAATTACAGTGACAATTAGGTAATTTCCCGATTTTGAACAAGTAATTTCCATGTAAAAATACATGGATTTTTTTCAGTGTATGTAGCGGCTCGTGACACCGCCGCTCGGTGACTTGAACGCTCGCCCTCGGACGCACGGCCGACGGTACCCCGCGCCGCAGAATCCGCGATGCAAATCGGCGAACGACGCACGCCGGTTCGCCGGAGATACCACCTCAGGGTACCCACGTGCTCGAGCCGGCGCGTCAATCGGCCGGTTGAATGAGTGGCGAACACCGCGCCGGGGAAGATTTCTCCTCGCCCCTCGGCGCCTCGTCGAAACGATACGGATACGAAACGGTACCGCGAGCCCGAGTCTCGCACACACGTCGCGATGCTATATAAATAATACTTCGCGCTAAGTCAGACCAGTCGACTTGCAGCGGCCGTACCTGCCGCGGCGCACAATGCAACGAACCTTCAGAGATTAAATCGTCTCGACGCGCTTTTTATCACTTTTTATCTCCCTCACTCGTCTGCCTCCGTCCGATCAACCCCCATCGCTTCACCCTTCGCCTTTCGCTCCTCGCCACCCGATACCTCTTACCCTCTTGCCCCCGTTGCGCGCATCGTCGCATGCGACGACCCGCCGGTGACTTAACATCCAGCAGCTAGCGGTTACGTCCTCCAGGATGTCGCACGTCAATTTGGGATTTACATCGAGCACGGTGAGTGGATGACACGAGTGCACGTCGGGACGGTTCTCTGTTAGGAATGGATTTTAAATATAAAAATCCCCGGGCGGGACCTGTGAGTGTTTACAACGATCAAAAAGAAGTTCGAACTGTCTGTCGACATTCCTGTAGCGATCTTTGACATATAACTTATCAATTTAGTCAGAATATTCTACGGTTTCTTCCGGGAGAGGGACGAGAAGGTCGGGAGAGAGAGAGAGGATATTCCCCGATGATTCGCGAATTTCTGCTGTCACGTTAATCGTTATCCTGAAATTATTTTGCATAAATAGAGCACCTTCTCAGTATGAAAAGAAATAAATAATTGTAAACAAATAATTTGTAAACAAATTGTCAACATGTTTTTCTCTCTTTTCTCGACGATAAAAGCAACGGAGTGATGTCTTAACGAAGTTACGCTGGAATTACGAATTTTAAACAAAAGCTATTTTTCCCGAGGAAACGTAGCTTTTATTTAAAACGTTCTAACGTGTGATTTACATTAAATAAATATCGGTCAGAAAAAGACGCACCGCGATAGAAAACAAGTTTTCCTAGGAATAAGAGATTTACCGCATTGTTTATGTCTTTAAAGAATGTCACATACAAATTTTCTCGCAATTATATTATATATGTATAATTATTATATGTAATATGTAATAATGTATATATAATAATAATATGTTAATAGTATATAATATATATTATTATATTTCATAAAAATGTGCTTATTAAGATTATCTATTATTAAGATTTCTTAAAGAAACGTTGCTCGGCTATTTTGTCCGCAAGTCATTATAATATTATGTATAATTACATATTTTTATGAAACGTAAAAAAAGACTTTAAACGTCAAAGACGTTTGTGTTTTTGAAAAAGTTAAAGATGACTTTAAATGTCAAGATATTACAATATATCAATAACACCCGCGTGTGACATTAGATTTAATTAGAAGAATTTTTATACAAAAAAAACCATGTTTCTTGTAATTTATCACGTTTTATTCTTTCTTTTCGTCAAAAATCATTGCTTGCGTCATTTGACATAACCAAAGGAGAACAAAAAAGTCAAAATAATGTCAATTTGACATCATATTGACCAAATTTACGTCATTTTTTGAAATCTCGATCTCAGATGACTTAAAAAAGACTTTATATTGACTGGTTTTTCATTATGTCTTTTCGATTTTTACATCGAGATTTCAATCATGACCAAAAAATGGCATAAATTTGGTGAATATGATGTCAAATTGACATTATTTTGACTTTTCTGTTCTCCTTGGGAAGTTCGTAGCAATGACAGTGCGCGCACATTTTTCTAACGCGTATGTTGTAGGTTTATCTACACGTGCATAATGCAAGAAAAGATAATGACAATAATACTAAATATAGATGTTACCTGCAAATGAATATAAGATTATTTTGGTAATAGAATCATTTGCACGACTTTTACTTTGGTGACAATGCGCGGAATAGTGCATACGCCGGTTCAACAATTAGGAGCAACAATTAACAAGATAAAAATCACTCGTACACGGAGCGTGCTGCGCGGTATCTTATTTTTATAGCGACGGGCCGATTACGGGACACGGGGATAATAATAAACCTGCGGGTAACTATTGCACACTCGATATATTTTCGACGACTCCGAGACGGTTCGATCATGAGCCGATCACGAGAGTGGAAAGTTTCTATCATACTGCACGCACGAAACTTTCGCACGGACGAAGGACAATCGTTCGTTCGTTCATTCATCGTTGACGTGTGAAACGGTGACGTCGACGTTTATTACCGCCGTTCTTTTTTTCCCTCGTCTACGTCGACGATAATTGACCGATTAGAATTGTTGCACAACGAGGAAATACCGAATAAATGAGCGAACCGTACCGGCTGCTCCGCCGACTTGACATCTAGCACTCGCTTTTGCGAAATGTCCTTCTCCCGTGACTTTTTCCAGGCCTGCCTTTTTTTTCTCTCCCTCGCTTTTTCTCCGAAGGCGACCGGGTACAATACCTGCTCGATCAAGCGCGCATGATTATTCGAAAGTATCCGAATTGTTGTACCAAGTGTTCTAAAGGTTTTGCGCCTTTCCCTCGTAACGTCGGCTTGTGTAAACTTTTCAACGACCTTGCGAAGTTAATTTATTCTCGGCGTATATTTTAGGGAAGGCCTAATTACGGGAACGTTTAATATCGGGCGTTAAAGAATTTTTTCCCGACGAATTGAATTAATTTCGAGGAGAACTTGCTTTAGAAATTTACCTGGCAGCCTTGAAGTATAAAATAAAGTAATAAATACATTTTAATTATATAAATTATCATTATTATTATTAACACATATAAATATATTTTTTAGTAATAAATTATTATTACTTTAGTTTTATATAAAAAAGATACAATTATTAACTCCGTTGAGATTCGGGATAACGTTTAATAGCCATTTCTATTAATGTAGATTAATTTTAATCTCGGTTTAACTTTCTCTTTTTATCTTTTTTTAATTCTTAGAACTAGAACAAGCTGAAGAGTAAGCTAAACCGAGATTAAAATTAATCTACATTGGTAGAAATAGACATAAATATATTAAAGTAAAAATCATGTAAATATAATAATATAACGTCTAAATAAATATAATAATATAACGTCTAAGTAAATAATATAACGTCTAAAATAACGTCTAATAAATAACGTCTAAATAAATATACATCGAAATAAGAATAATGTAAATGTGATAACACGTAACGTTATCGTACGAATCCACAATAGCATTACGTCATAACTTTTGTCGATCCCAGGACGGAAATGCTGCACCCATCGTATCTTCCTCATCGATTATCGGACGTAATAATTTCCCCTGCCACTTTTACTGCCTCTTTATTCCCGGACAAAAACGTCTGGACCTTTCGTTTCGCGCCGTAAATTTTGCGCGACGTTTAAATTTGACTTCGGCGTCTCTCCCGCGCTATTATCCGCGTTGAATTCCCTGACGACACGAGTATCGCGGCACATTTTTAACTTTTCTCTATTTACCTTCGCGACAGTGTACCGCGAATTAATAAACATCTCTTTCCAGCAATAACATTATCTGACATTAATGATTGCTCAGCCTGTCGTCGCGATCCGTAGCGGCTTGCGGCGCGCCGGTTTCTGGAAGTTGCATCTTCCCGATAACGATCTCGCGCGGATTACTTCTGTCACAGAGCTACCGAAATCGCATTGATAAGGATCGCTCGTGCTTGCCGCAAACAAGTCGCGTGCGTCACGGGAAGAATCTCCCTCTCTCTCTCCGGATGCGCTAGTTTCGCGCATTCTCGGGTGTTCTAAGGCCGGTATTCATAGTCGATTCTTATATTTAATAGTTTATTTATTAGTGATCTTATATTTAAGATCGTCTCAAGTACAATCTTAAGATATCATAAACCAATCACAAAACCGTATTAGCGTCTTAAGACATCACTTAAGACGGTCTTAAAATAAGAACGGACTATGGCCGGTATTCATAGTCGGATCTTATATTTAAGACCGTCTTAAGTACAATCTTGAGATGTCATGAATCAATCACAGAGCCGTATTAGCGTCTTAAGACGTTACTTAAGACGATCTTAAAATAAGAACGGACTATGAATACCGGCCTATGAATACCGGCCTGGTATTCATAGTCCATTCTTATTTCAAGACTTAAAAAAGTAATAAGATTAGGACCGACGAAATTGTCAAATATAAATGAGAATAGGCCAAATGTCGGTCAACCGCTGATCTTGGTGCGTAATAATAATTTTTGTGAATTCCCTGTTCAAATTCTTTACAGTTTTTCGGGGAAAGGGGGATCTTATAGATGCCTGTTAGCATCAGAATTATTAAATTGCTCGTAAATTTAACATGTGAATTAGATCCGCGGTTGATCGACATTTGGCCTATTCTCATTTATATTTGACAATTTCGTCGGTCCTAATCTTATTACTTTTTTAAGTCTTGAAATAAGAACGGACTATGAATACCAGCCTTAGGCCGGTATTCATAGTCCGTTCTTATTTTAAGACCGTCTTAAGTGATGTCTTAAGACGTTAATACGGTTCTGTGATTGGTTTATGATACCTTAAGATTGTATTTATATTTAAATAAAAAGTCTTAAATTACATCTTAAGACACGTTAATGTGTCGACACGGATTGTGATCACGGACACTATTACGTTTTTTCCCGAAGCCTGGTCATCAGTCAATGACCGAAGAGGGGAGGGGGAGATTTCACATTTGTCAATACATATTTTGTACAATATTTCCACATTAGCAGTAAAAGATATATATAAAACTTTGACGTTAAAAATTAAAAATTAAACACAGTAAATACTACATCGTGTAGTTTTTTAAAATTAGTTTATATTAGACAAAAATTCGTTTTAACTTTAAAATAAGATAGTTACCTTTTAAATTTAAAAAAATTTTTTTTCTGAAAAATTGTTTTTTTACTAAACAAATTATTTTATCTGTAGATTCCGAGGTATGGAATTCCATACCTAGGCTGCAGTGAGGCCTGATCTGCACCATGGCCACCCTAGCGGTAATGACGCCCCTGATTGTGATTTGTCCATGACAACTTAAGATTGTATTTAAGACGGTCTTAAATATACACGGAAAAAAATAGATTAGTTAATACGTCCAAGTTATAGCTTGTTAACGCAAGTTCAACATTTATAACTAAACAGATTTGATAGAATAGCAAAGAAAATATGTCTGAAAGCAGTTTTGGGCATATTTTCTTTGCTACACTATCAAATCTGCTTAGTTATAAATGTTAAACTTGCATTAGCAAGCTATATAACTTGACTCTATTTTTCTCCGTAATATAAGAACGGACTATGAATACCGGCCTAAAATTGTCAAATCGGATATGTTAACGCCGAAGAAATAAGGAAATGAGTAGCCGCGGCCGATCGAGTCACCCGCCTCCGGGAAACAACTTGAAATTTTGCCCGGGATATACCGGTTTTTAATCTCGATCGCGACACGCTTGTGTAATGGATATACGCGGCCGATCAGCGATACGTGTAAAGAATACCGTATGCGTGTAACGAGAGCCTCTCACAACATTGCGATTACTATGCGCGTCGCGCAACTTTAAAGATCGGCCGTATGCCGGATCGGCACGTGGTTTCGATCTCCTCTGCTTTCCGGCGGAAATCGCGCTCGCTGCGCCGTGAAGGGCGAAAAATCGCGAGGGTCATCGGTGGTCAAAGCGCGATTTCCGCTCGAGGCGGAGCTTCCCGGGGCGGCGTTCTTTTTACTTATTTCTTTCTCTTCCTTTTCCTGTTAACGCATGTCTGCAAAACGATTGTATAACTACCGTGAATATCTGCCACTACTTTTCCACCCGCTTCCGTCTGTTTCCCTATTGTCTTCTCCGCTGACGTGCACATGTGTATCCGTGGAAAATATAAATCGCGCGTGCTTTGAATTGCTAATTGTTGGAGGCCTTCGATTAAAATTGCCCTCAATTAGCAGCCGCGTAATGATATTGGAATGATCTCAATAATGTCCTGAGGCGCGGTGATGTCGTAATTGTGATCGTTTCGAGGAAACGGAGTGTTTTCAAAGCGGAACAGACTAAATTCGCGAAAACATGGCCGATACACAGCCGGAATTCAGAATTACATAAAAATAATATGGGGATCGCGCCAGTTTTATCATAATAAACGCAGTTGCGTGGCTTTAGATGTCGAAAGTGCGATCGTCTCGATAGCGATTTTCAAGCGTATTCGGCCAAACATATGTAAACTCGATGAGGAAACTCCGCGTTGGAGCTTAACGTTACGTAAAACAACACGATTTTAACAGCGTCCAACATTGTTAATTCCTTTGGGTCATTTTTAACTATTCTATAGGTCGCCACTGCTCCCACTCAATATGTTGTTAATTTCGACACCTTGTTTTAGTTAAATTAACAACAAATGTGGTCATTTTGACACACACATTGGTTAAATGTTAACCAATGTTTTAGTTAAAGCGACGAGATATTGGGTAGGAGCAGTGGCGACCTATAGAATAATTAAAAATGACCCAAAGGAATTAACAGTGAAGAGCGAAATGTCCTTTATTGAAAAAAAACTAGTGTTATTTACACTGTAAATAAAAATAACTAAATAAAGCTAATTAATTCTTGCGATGATTTACCGAAGATCGAAAATTAAAACTCGCAATTTTTCTGTTGACCTGTCAATGTTTGAACTGTAATTGTAGAAGAATTAAATGAGAAGTAGAAAAAAATGCGATTACCACGAACTGCAAATGCAATTTTTATTATTTTATTATTTTTATTATGTAAAAATTTCAGTGTAATTTAAAGCTCTATATGAAGTAAATACAGAAAACTGATTTTTTTACACATTGTGTAATAGTGTAATGTGATTGATGTGTAAATAATCTGCTAAAATTTGAGATATCTCGGAAACTTTATGAACAATGACGGAGGTAACGAGATAAGTTATGACGTACTTGAAGTATTTCCGCGTGATAGCTGAGATACTATGAGCGAAACTACGAAAAACACGTACCCCAAGTAGAAGTACCTTTGTACCCTTGCGCGTTCGATGATTTAAGATTGTGTCAAGAGTACTCTGATAAGTATACAAGTATGAGTTTTGTTGACTGTTGAGCGGATATTGAAAGATTAAAAGCACTCGAGCTTATAAAATATTTTTTTTCTTATAATTAACGAATAAACACATAGAGAGATTTTATTAAATATTTTAAATAAAATATATATATTATACAATTTTTATTAAATATTTTAAATAAAATATATATTATATAATTTTTATTAAATATTTTAAATAAAATATTATATATTATATAATTTTATTAAATATTTTAAATATTTTAATTTAAATATTTTATTGCATTATAAATGCAAAATTATATTTATATATTGCATATATTTAATGTCTTTGGAGAATTATATTGTAAAGAATTTGCGTGCATACACAATTTGATATTTGATATTTGTATGTGCAGTAAAATTAAAAAAAAGCGTAAAGCATCTATTTGGAAACTCGAGAAAAATGCAGAAAAATCATAAAATCAATTTTCAAATATCAAAACGTGATGCGTTAAAAATTAGTAGAGAATTATGAATTATAAAAAAAATGCAGACAAAAATGTCAGAGGAATCTTTCATATGCATTTCATGTTATCGCGACATCGCGTGTAATTTGTTATATCAAAATTCAACGTAAGCATTATTGATTAATAGCGATTATCGTCGATCAACAATATTCACTACATCATATTCACATCATTTTGATCGCCTTTATTTTTGACCGCCGTTATTTTATCGGCTTTTTATCGTACTCAAAGTTAGTTTCGTCGACTATAACAGCAAACATATCAAATTTGATTGCTACTTAGTACTTATGAACATGTGTTCAAACGCATTACGGTTGAGATAACTTTATAACGTAATTAAAAAAAAGCTAATTTTTCTTATTAGTACTTCTGGAATTCCTGTCTGTGCTAAAGGCAATCTTGTTCGGTGTTTCGCAACACCTTACTTTTCTGCGGCACGAACAATTAGCACGCCTAGTAGAGCGTGCGCTAATCACGGAATTTTTCCAAACTCCGTAATATTCCGCTGGTTTTCTTCCACGTCTAATCTCGTCACCTGTCCGATATCGAGAACTTAATGGAATAATCGTCTTTCTTTCCTTGATAACGTAGGTAATGTCCCGCGGTTAATTCCGGACGCGCGCGTGTCGAAAGTTAACAATTGTATTATAACAATTATCATTGATTCGCTGCATCGGGATGATAATTGCCAACGCGAAGAGATAATAAAATTACGTGTCTGTACGTTTGATTCTTTAAATATTTGCACTATGTACCATTAGTTCTTTGATTCTGTTGGAATCGTTGGTTCTTTAAATATTAATTTTGTTAAAGAAAAAAGTAGTATATATATAATTTGTATGTATAAGTATAAGTTGAAAATTTGAATGTACGCTTTAGTTTGAAACATAAATTAACTTTACGTGTGATAGAAATTAATTAACAACAATTTGCAAGTTTATTCGTGTGCTAATTTCAAGTTCTGTTATAACAATCGTCGGTTTTTCGAATATTTTGTTTCATTGAAGAAAGA
>NJRP01000138.1:471342-486403 GCA_003063835.1 Aphaenogaster floridana | reverse complement strand
TTTATATCAAATTTTGAAATTTTTTCGAAATGTCCGAGGTTGCTCTAACTTCCGCAAATTTGGAGATATCGGGCTGCATTTTTTTTGATCGATAGATAATTATTTAAGGAAGGTTCCTTAAATAATTGAATTGCGCGATGATCCGTAAACCGGTTTTCTTTATTGAAAAAATATCTTTTTTTGAAAATTTTGAATTTTTTGAGAAATGTCCGTGATTGCTCTAAATTCCAGAAATGTGGAGATATCGAGCTGATTTTTTTTAAATCGATAGAATATCATTAAAAGAAAATTAGTATTGAATTTAGAGCCAAATTATTTGTAAAAGTTTAAAAAAAGTGTGCAAATTAGGAATTGCTTCCTCATCAATTTAAAGGGGGCCAAATTAGAAAGAGACAATGCATCAACATTTTAGTTGGTTCACAAAGCTTTCTCTATGAGGAAGCCAAACCAAAAAAAAAAAAATTTAAAAAAAACTTCTTCATAGAGGAAGCTTTGTGAACCAACTAAAATGTTGATGATGCATTGTGTCTCTTTCTAATTTGACCCTCTTTAAATTGATGAGGAAGCACTGTGCAAATTCCTAATTTGCACACTTTTTCTTTGTTATTTTATTATCTCGATAAGTCTGATGATACTGGCGATAGTTTCTTTGTCGCTTGCCAAATTTTTTTAATTAATAAAGATTATTTAAAACGCGACCGATTGTTTGGCTTATTGAATCGTAATCGTCCAATCGAGATTTATTGGAACATCATCCGATTTATTGAAGAGTTAATCAAAGTAAAAAACGATACAGCTCGTTTTCAAGGTGACCAAGAATATTATGTAACTCGTATTACTTCCCTCACATGCGAAATGACGTTTTATGATTCCTCATACGTGCCAGTTACCTTATTAGCGTAATTTTCTAATCATTTTGAATCAAATCGCAAGACTCGGTAAAACGTCTTCCCGACAAAAACGCGGAATGCATACATATCACAATTTATATTAATTATTATCATTGCAAGGCAAGTCATAATTATCAATAATTTAAATATATAATATTTTAATATATAATATGAAGACCCGGGGAGAAAAACAAGGAATGTCAGTTTTATTAAAAATGAAATATGGTCATTTGTAGCGTCATTTTGTAGCGTTTAAGAGATGCTACAAACTGATGTACATCTTGGATTAAAAACTATATTAATCAGTGAAAAAATGGAGGTAGAACATTCGGGTATAGGGGAAATAACAAACTTTAAAATTCAGTTTACTCAAAAAGTATAAAACTGACATTCCTTGTTTTTCCCCCGGGTCTTCATATATTATTCACATACATTTTTTGATTTTTTATTTATAACATTAGCAAATCTAGCAGTGTGCAAATTCAGGAAATCGCGCGCAAAAATCCTTTTTTCTTTTTCGAAAGTTTATTTAATTTAAATTGCCATTTGCCATTTTAATACGATCGCACGAATGATTAGTAGTGGCAAATGTCCGGTTTCTTCACGACGTGGGTTTTCAGCAATGCAGAAACCATGCTTCACCTGCTGAAGGGCAGTTTGGGTACCGGGATCCTCGCGATGCCCAAGGCTTTCCACAATGCCGGATACGTTGTCGGCTTGATAGCCACGATCATCATAGGACTCCTTTGTATATATTGCATGCGAATACTCGTTCGCTCGGAGTACGAACTGTGCAAGCGGAAAAGGGTGCCGTCCATGTCGTATCCGGCAACTGCGGAATCCGCTCTGTCTGAGGGACCGATGTTCCTCAGACCGTTCTCCAAAGCCTCTATGTGAGTACGTTACGCTTCTTCCGGTGTAATTTCAAGAAATAAAACATGCGAAGAGTTATGTATATTTGTCTCTCGCAATTCGCGTGCCGTCGCTGATAAAAATAAATGCGCTCGATAGGGTTAAACAGTGGTCTTTAAGTGCTATTACGGATACAATTAGTATTCGTCGCGCATAGATTTTAATTGGAATAATGAGACTGTAATTAGAGATTACAGTTGCAACTTTCAAGTTACATTTGTATTATGACAAACTTCTCCATTTGCAGACATATAATAAACGCCTTCCTGTTGATATATCAGATGGGCACCTGCTGCGTCTACATAGTTTTTATTTCTAGAAATCTGCATACGGTGAGTATCTCTGCTATTTTCAACCGATACGTTATGCTTTATGTTATGCTTCTCACAAACATTTTAGAATTCAATGCTTAAACTTTTGTTCTTAAATTACAAGCATTACTCATCTAATACGCGACGCTTCTGCGATATGAGTGATGGACTTTTGCGTTACGCTTAACGTTAAAAAATACTGTTCTTTTACTTATCCTTTACATCATAAGATTGTGATACACGCTATCATTATATACTGCGAAAGGATTTGATTTTAATCAATTATATCGCCTTTGGATAACGAACAAATATCAAATTAAGAAAATCGGCTATCGATTTTATTAATAAATATTTTTATTAAAATAATATCAAAATATTACGACGTATATAATTTTGTAGTAATTCAATCTCGTATATGCACGTTATTTCATTTTGTGCTCGTTTGCACCACGTCTATCGATAATCCGTTTGGAGTCTTTCTCGGTGCACCAATCAATCCGATATCGCGTATCTGCATTACGGCGCGTAGGCTGAAAAGGGAATAATCTAGGTCAGGGAAATACGCCGCAAGAGAGAATACGCGAGTAGACAGTCACCAGTAATTAATGCGCGCACGGTTGAGTCAAGGTGATCGTACCTAACATAGGCGGCCGGTCATCGACATTCTCGACGATGCTGTTGAGATCGAAATCGAAAATACGAGTCGCTCTTACGCGAACTTGCCCGAGTTTCGCGAAAATGCAGTTTGCCTCACAGACTTTATCAAGATTCGACTGTTCGTGTCTGTATATACAGGGTAACGATCGAGATGTTGCTGAAAATAAATAGCTATTATTAGATATAAATATATATTTATATATTTATATATTAAATTGATATATATAATTATATATGTATTTATATATAAATAATTTTTATAAATAAATAGCTTTATTTTAATGAATGGACAGAATGAAATGAATTAAACGTTATACTGAAGAAACCAGTTTTATTAGCACATTTTTATTAGCATATACAGCATTGGCCAATTAAAGTATAAGGTACCTATATTTTTTTCATTTATCTGAAATTCTTTTACCTGTATTGTTTTCTATTGGTTACCGGATGGTTACCGGTTATACATAAGTTTAAAGAGTTCTTTAAAGGGAAACAAAGAATAATTCACAACAAGTGCCATAAATCAATTTTTTAACTTTCAGATAAGTGAAAAAGATAGAGGTGCTTTATACTTTTGGCCAAGGCTGTAGTGCGAAAGAGATACATATGTGAGTTGGTAAAAGTAAATATTATGAAAAAGGATCAACAATTCGATTAGTTGGATGGCTCAATGATACTTACTTTCGAAATGATGACCATCTGAACTCACATAATAATCAAGACGCTGTAGAAAACAAAATTAAATGCTTTGGACACTTTTTAATACACGGAGAAAATTTTATATTAAAAATTACTATGTATGGCAGTAGCCGTGGACCATTGCTGGAATTATAAAAATTTTTACTATGTTATTATTGTATATTAATAATTATTAAACTCATTTGTGAAAACATAGTAAAAATTTTTATGATGCCAGCATGGTTCACGGCTACTGCCATACATAGTAATTTTTAATATAAAATTTTCTCGGTGTATTAATAACTATAACGATGTCTTCGTGAAAATGGTTCATGTGATTTTCTGAAGGTATATCACTGACAAGGGAACATTCCCAGGTGTTCCGCCGTTTTCGATTCAAAACCTATGCAGAAATGTTATAGGTGATGCCAGTAACATATTCTGCAAGTTACAGCCCCTATATTTGCATTTAAAAAATGGCGGTATAATGAATATTTCTTTATTGAGAAAAAACTACATTTATATAAAAAATTATTTTTGATGAATTAAAAGTTAAATATATACTCGTAAAAATGAATTTTCATGCAAATACTACATAAAAAAATATTGAACAATATGATTCCAGCAGTGGGTCTATTCTGGAACACCTGGGAATGTTCCCTTGTGAGAGAGTGCAAAAATTTTCGGCTTTCTCATAACGCTTATTTTTACAGGTTTACAAATGTATATTCTCTTCTTGCGCTAACAAAAATGATGGATTTCTTCTGCAGAGTGATGTTCAATTCATTTCATTTTATCCCTTCGTTACAAAATAGCAGTTATTTAATTTCAATAACTTTCCGATTGTCGTGCTAAGTAACATTGGTGCATTAATACGTTTGACATGTGTGCAATAGACGGACTCGGGTGAATGTAAGCTTCGTGCGTAAAGTTGCGAGACGACACTTTATCTTCATAAAGAAGGAAAAATTATTTTCACATAAAGAGGAAAAATTACTTTTTACATAATCGCTCATCTCGGCATTAAATGATAAGAGCCGCGTCGCGGATTGCAGAAATTACAAATGGACATATTTACGTCAATCGCATTCGTTCCACATTCTTATATTCCACGTACAATCGTCGTGCGGAGTCTCGTACATCCGCGCCGAATGATTTATGGAATTTCGCTATCTCGCCGGTCGCACGAGGATCGTTGCAGCGGCGCGTAGCGAATGGAATCTTATCGCGAGTGTAAGATCAAGTGGAAGTAAGAGTCGCCCGCAGGTCGGGCGACAGGCTTAAGTATCGTTCTCACATAACGATTACACGGTATATAATAGCGCGAAAAAGATTTTTTTTCTGTAACTTTTTCCCCACAAGTCGTAAACCCTATACTCGATCGTTCAACGTTCAACGCGCGCTCTTGGCGTATGAAAGTGCCGTTGCAGGGCGGATTGGACGGAAAGGCCCGAATTCCTGCGATCCAGCCGTTTAGAACGTAATTTTAAAGAGTTAAAATCCTCGATGTATTCTTGTCGAACGAGTCGAGGACTTCGGTCGCGCGCGGAGTAAGAGGCAGCGGAAAGCGATTTGACTGGTATAACCGCTGATGCCTGAACATATATTTTGTGAAATACGCTCGAAAAGGAATTTTCGCGTGCCCGCTGCGAAACCGCAGTTGCGCCGCAGCGCGTTCGTAATGATTGCAATTTTGCAATATACAGACGGCGCTAAGCCTTATGTGGACGACACCTTAGCCGCGGATTGGAAGGCGTTGCGTAGTACGCGATGTAATAGATAGTTAACTATCGTTACGACACATATGTTATTACGGCAACTAAGTCGAGCATATGTGTGTATGTGTATGTGTGGATGCAACGCGTGCGTTCCGCGTTGAACCTGAATGCCGTCTGCGTTCGCCGGCTTCATGGTCGGATGCGAAGTGAACGGAACTTATACAAAGTTGATACATTAATCGTTTAAAGAGTCGTGTAAGTATCAAGGTATCATTAAACTACATTTCAAGTATCGGAACAGATATAAAGCTATATATATAGCTTTATATTCGAATGTCAGACATATATCTGTTGACATATATCTTTATATTCGAATGTCAGACATATATATATATATATATATATATATATATAAACATAAAAAACTTCAAAAATATAAGAAAGATCGTGAAGAGAAACATATATACTATATATATCATTAACATTAGCATTAACTATGTATAACATTATGTGTGATACAATTTCTACAATTTATTTAAAAACATATATAAAATAATATAAATATTATATATATATATTATCTTTTTTTTAAAAATCACAATATTTAAGTATGATACATAATATTAAGTATACACAGTAAAAAATCGTGCGTCCATATGTTAAAATTTTCTTGTGTTACCAAGATTTGATTATATTATTTTAATGTAAAATTAACATACAATAAATATGTTATTATTTTCGTAACATTTTCATGTGTTACATTTATGTTAACGTAATAACTTAACACTTTATGTACGTCATTTAGAAATTGAATATTATTTTGAGTTCTTTTAACACAATTATTTCAAAAGATCAACATTTCTTAAAGTCATTTTAACATAAATAAAAGTTAAAGAGTAAATCTTCAAATAATCGTAAACCTTGACATACAAAATATTCAAATTCACTAAAATCAAATGTTTCTATTACATATAATTTAAGTTAAAATGATTAATGTCATTTGTTAATATAACTGTTTAATTATCTTGTATGTTATTATTACAGCATACTTAAAGTTAAAAGAACAAACATAAATGTAAAGTATAGTGTTAATTAATTAACATTTCTAGTTTGTCAACAAGTAACACACGATGAATGAGTTATTTTAACTTAAAATTTAGAGTGGACTTTCTGGGACATGTGAAAAATGTTACAATTAACATTTTATTTTTTATTGAATCTGTCTCTTATACACATCTAGATGTGTATAAGAGACAGGTATAGTGTTAATTAATTAACATTTCTAGTTTGTCAACAAGTAACACACGATGAATGAGTTATTTTAACTTAAAATTTAGAGTGGACTTTCTGGGACATGTGAAAAATGTTACAATTAACATTTTATTTTTTACTGTGTAGTGCAAAATATAACATTTAACGTTTGCCATTATACAAAATTTTATTGTCTCTTTAATAATTTGAGCAGATAACTAAGGTATAAATTCAAGTATATAGCAAATGTTAAACAATAATAATAAATAAATGATTTGAAGCGTCCAAAATTGGTGAATGCATCAAAGAACATATTATACAATTATCCTTTTATAAAAAGGATAGGAGGAAGATAATAGAATAAAGCTATTTACGTATAAAGAAACGATGTTATCAATTTACGTTCGAAAAATTCCGGAAGGGTGGCGTGTAGGAAACTTTCAAGGACCTAGCTAAAGAAGGAACCCTAGAAGCCAGTCAGTCTGGCTTACAATATGTTGCTTACGTGATCTTACGTAGAAGTGGTTGAATAAATCATTCCTATAAGGAAGTTTCTGACGGCGGATTATTCGCTCGAGCATAGATCCGAGGCAATTTAATGCGCATTATGCAATAATCCAATAATGAATTCGCCGATAAATGAAGTGATTAGTCGAGACTTTAACTGCTAATAGGTGTTTTAACTTAAACACTAAACGTTAATGACACAAGTAATTTTGTTTCTATGATTGTAATTCCAGTAAGCAAGAAATCATTGCTACAATGTTATTATAATAATATTCACCAACATGCAACGTTTACAAGCATATAATTTTTAACGTTATATAGAACATGTAATACTAAAAAAATATTTGCAGTAATGTTTTTAAAACATTTCAACAATGTTTGAAAAATCATGTTATCAATTAATCTTTTTGAAATATTTATAATATTTATAATATAATATACACTTAACTCTATACATTGTTTCATTTTTAATTAATTATTTATTTATTATATACGCGTTGTTTGCAATGACTCCGATTTATATAATTGACATTCAACGGAATGTAAGCGTTCTATTTTAATTTATTATGTACCTTAAATAATTGCGGCTGATGAAGACTCAGTGAAGTCGAAACTTGTTCCGCCATATGGTTTGTGAACTTAAATTGACAAATTTTAAAAAAAGTAAAAATTTTTTACTAATGTTAATGTCATTTAGTTATTTTGCTCGTTTTTTACCCTCCTAGCTCACATTCTTAGATTTTCAATTATAACGAGCTGGACAATTTAGTAGATAATATACAATATTATTTACCAACGTTTAAAATATGGATATAAAATCAACATTTCTAAATGCTACTTTAATGTTTCTTGCTTACTGGGATACCTTTAAAGAAGAATTTTAAGATCGCTCTTAATATCGTTTTGAAGGCTTCAAATTCTTTATTTATAATATCTTTGATAAACACATAATATCTTCTTTGATAAGCATCTAATATAATACGTTTATATAATATTGTGGAAGTATCTCTTTTCCAATTTTCGATATATCGTCCTATTTCCTATACCTAAACGTTTGATTCTTCTAATTATTTTATGATTTACTTAAAAAATTGATTTGTCCAGTTTTAAAATTATAAATACAGACAATACACAGAAATTTATGTATAATATATATATATATATATATATATATATATATATTTATATAGTATTTTAAAAATATTTTTATATGTAGATGTGCGCAAATGTAGCACTTCCATGTAGATTAATTTTGCTATTGAAAATCGCACAATATTGCGCGCTGTTAACTGATAACGTACTGTCGATACCACGAAGTGTTACATATATATCTATTGTAGCGATACGATCGATCGCCACGAGGGCAACATTCGAATAACGAAAAGCTGCACTATGTGTCGTCGCGATCATCGCGATCAGATTACAAACGATGTTCCCTAAATGGAAGTCTTGAAGGTGGTTCGGATTTGAGTCCCGATACATTGAGTTATCCTTTTACTTTGAATTTTTTTTTTCATCGAGTATACATCGATATCAATGACAATTTCTCTGAAGAAGGACTCCGCGAGCGTACACCTTCCGACTAAACCACTAAACGATAATTAATAGCTGACGACAACTGATTTGTAATCCCTTTACGTAACGAATACTATTCGCCTAAATGCAGGTACAATAGCTTTCAAGGGTGAGTTCTATCGATTGCGTGTCAGCGGCATGTTGTTACATCTGTCTTATATAAGCTGAAGGCTAGATTCGACGGCGATAAACGAAAGCCGTTAAATGATGGCAACCCGCCCATATCCGCCTGCCCTTGAAATCGAAGCGTAATTAACGACATAGACGCAATGCCACAGATGCGAGAGCAGTCATCATGTAACGGATTAGTTAAATATTTGCGAGACTGCGTGGCGTCAATATGCCTTTGAACGCGAACTCTCAGAATTATAAGTCTAGCGACGCCACATGGTATCTTCAGGAGCTGTAATTTTCAATTCTTGGAATCGTGACAAATGCGAAAATGTTACGCGCACGTGCATTCGATTCGAAGCGACTGTAATAGCGATACAAAAATTTAATTAATGTACATCATTAATCGTACACGACAAACGCGTACGATATGGCGACATTTATTTTCCGCCTGCGACTGTAGTGTTTTTTTCCTCTCTTTTTCTGAAAGAAGTATTCAATACGTATTCGTTATGTCGGTCGCATAAATTAGCAATCTGAGATACAATGACGCACGCATTGTGAAATCTTTTGACTCATGTTCACGTTTATTTGGAATTATACGAAAATTGGCATTTATTGAGAATTAATCGAAGCAGTTTTCCATCTTACAAATTCTACGACATCAATAATTATATTTTCTTTACGTCGATGAAGAACGATTGAGAAGAGCTGAGCTGATGATGCGATATATGGCATGGCATATATATATATTAGGGTGTCCGTTAATTTGGCAATTTTTAAAATTCTTATGAGACTCCCTCTAATTTTTTAGTTGGTAAAGAAAAAAAAATTTTGGTCCTAAGTAAAACATAATAAGTCTAAGGATTCCCGTATCGACTTTGAAAATTCCCATTTAAAATACATTGAGTTTTAACCGAAATTTTCCTTTTTTTGGAGCTTGCATGCAACACAGAGACGATGCGACTGGTTATATCTCATAATGTTTTATAACTATTAAAATTTGTAATTGATAAGTTAACAACGCAACTTCGAGCGATAAAAGTAATAAAACAAAAAATTGACAAATTACAAAAATCTTAAAGAATTCAAAGTTAATGCGGGAAATCTTAGACTCATCGTATTATGTTTTACTTAGAACCAAAATTTTTCTTTTTTTACCGACTAAAAAGTTAGAGGGGGTCCCATAAGAATTTTAAAAATTGCCAAATTAACGGACACCCTAATATATATATACATATATTGTGATCTACAAGCATCTATTGAGCTTTTACATTTATATCATTTATTTCGTTATTTATCGTTTATTTATATTATTTATTAAAATAAGAAAGTCTTTTTGGAAAGAAATTTGCACTTAATAACGGTAGGATAATAAAGTTTATAAAAATTTACAAGACACAAAAAATTTACTTCGGTATAAATAATAGCAAGTGGCTACTGATTTTTGCTATCGTTCCAGTTCACTTTTGTCGACGGCTTTTATTAAAATTTCGCGGTTTCGCGCAAACGTAAATTCAATTTTCAACAAAATTCCGAATGAATGAGAAGATGGGCGAAAATAATGTCATCCGTGCGTCGTTATGTTTTCAGATGCTACGTGATTGAAACACGTAAGTGTCGTAAACCGGGGCGAAAAGTTTTCTATCGAGGACGTGCATAGGAAAGACGATGACCAAGATCGCATTGACGAGAAAAAAAGGACGGTATGTATACGTATGCGCCTCGAGAAATCCAGCACTTAATTACGTATTCAATGTCAACGTAATGAGATATGCGACAGAAGTACTGATTATACTCCTCTCACATAGTTGTCAATATGATTAGTCGTATTAACGGAATTGAGTCGCTTCGTTATCCTTCCAAGGACTTTGGAGTATTTTGAAGATGCCGTCGTTTTTATAGGCTTGCGACATTAATGCTACTTAATGCATTATAAAATGTGTACAGTGTCGCTCATCTTGTCGGCACTTTTCGTTAAGTTACGAGAAAAATTAAAAAGTGTATAAAAACTGCATGTCAATTTTCACCATTAATAATTTTTATCTAAGAGTAAAAAGTATATAGTATTACATCTAAAAATTATTTATTATATCTTCATATTAACATACTCGCAGCCGCTGACTAGTAGTACGTCTTTTTATAAATAAGTTATAGCTGGTTGCCGTTGACATAATAATATCGTTGACGTAGTCTTTTTTTATATTTTAACTTTAAATTAATAAAAAAATGGATTTTAATAGTATTTAATTTTATGAGTTTTTAATTTTATTTTTATGTAAAAATGTTCAATTATTTTTTTAAATATATGTAATAAATTTTAAAAGTTTGTTTATTTTTAACATTCCATCTTTCATTAACATATTTTATAATTTGACATTTTCTCTATTTGGATTTGTAACAAGTAAATTTCTTCCAATTTCAAACAACAAGTAATTAAAAATACGATATTTCAAAGTAAATTTTATAATTTATTCTTATTTTAATGACAGAACTTTGTGGTAATCAGCTATAGGTTTAAGTTTATTGTATGCGATTCCACTTACAAGAAAAAATTACCAGCTGCGAAAGTATTAAGCTCATTATACATATATTTAAGAATACAATTCATAGCCATAATGCTTTTGTTAAATATTAAATATTTTTATTACTACATTTAAAATTAACTCACAAACCTTTCGTTAAGCGTTAGATAACTGCGTCTTAACAACTCACAGACACAATCCTTTCGTTAAGCATTAAATGTCTTAATACTTAAAGATTAAGTTACAAACATACAATCCTTTCATTCACGTAAAATGTCTTAATAAAATCTTTAATGATTTAATGAAATTCTTTTATTAAGTGTTAAATGGGATTTGGATAAAATTTTGTCCAAGGAAAAATCGAACAGCCACTGTGGTGTCAATTGTGCAAAGTCAATTGTGCATTTGTGTGCATTGCTTAATAATATCATATGTTATTTTTTCTTTTTTAGGGGTTAAATAAGTTTGTCACAATGGATTTGGAGATATACATGGCGATTATACTGGTACCCTTGATCTTAGTTAATTACATCAGGAATCTTAAATTTTTGGCACCTTTCTCGACGCTAGCGAATATTATCATGTTTACTGGGATCGCAATCATACTCTACTATATCTTTCGAGATCCGTTGGAGTTCGACAACCGCGTGGCAGCCGGAAAGGTCGAGAATTTTCCGCTCTTCTTTGGCACCGTTCTGTTCGCTCTTGAAGCCATCGGCGTAGTAAGTAATCGATCGAGATACAATGGACATACATTTGGATTTTACGTACAAAAGAATCTAAATTATATAATTATATAGATACAATGATAAATAAAACATGAAAAAAATAAAAGTTAGATTTGTATATAAATGAAAATTGAATTTGTAAATTGTATATGATAAACTATATTGTTTTTTCAATTATAAAAATATGAAATAAAAGTTTCCAATATTTTTATAGTAATGAAACAACTGTTGCGGAAAAAACGTTAGTCATTTATTTGCTTACATTTGTATACTTTTAAAGTATAAATTTTTATCGTAGTTTTTCGATATTTCACCCATATACGCTTTAAACGTGGCAGAATTAATCTGAAAAAATTTATTTCAATTAATCTGAATTTTTTATAACATTTGTATCATTCCTGAAGACATTCAAAAAGGCTACACATAAGTTTATCTGTACAGATTGCCTTCTGTTCGTTTACAGATCATGCCGTTGGAAAATGAGATGAAAAGTCCTAAATCCTTCATGAGGCCATGCGGCGTCCTGAACGTCTCAATGGGCATCATAGTCGCAATGTATGCTGGCCTGGGATTCTTTGGATACATACATTACGGCAAAGATATCGAAGGTAGTATCACGCTCAACCTACCAAAGGAGAATCTGGGAATTGCAGTGCAAATTCTTCTGGCTATTGCCATCTTCTTCACGCATCCCATTCAGTGTTACGTGGCCATCGATATAATGTGGAACGAATACATCAGTCACTATCTGGAGAAGTACCCTTATAAACTGTTCTGGGAATATGTAGTCAGAACTATCATAATTTTGATTACATGTGAGTACATTTTAATTCGACCTTATCGCTGAATTGAAGAACGTAGACAGATCATTCGGAACTCAAAGATCGGCATCTCTGATCTCATTTATCCACGAATTATATCGACACTTAGATAATATGTTAAACCATATGTTTGAACATTAAAAAGAAATATCAAATGTCGTCAATTGTTATTTTAGATTTTTAATTTTTTGCATTCACGTATTAACATGTCATTTCTCTCAATCAGTTCGATAACTTTGTTTAATTAACAATGCCTTATAGTGTATCTCTGATGTGAAAACAAAAGAAAAGAAAATTTACTTAAGTGATCTTGTTTAATTAACTTGTCGATCTGCGCAATCTGTTTCAGTCGGTCTGGCAATCTCGGTCCCAGAGTTGGATCTCTTCATATCGTTGTTCGGCGCGTTTTGTCTGTCGGGCTTGGGACTGGGTTTCCCAGCGATCATACAGTTGTGTGCCTTCTGGAAAGTAATGGGACCCGGCGAGAAGAAGATTATGATGGCGAAGAACGTGTGCCTGATGCTGATCGGGGCTTTGGGCCTGGTCGTGGGTACCTACACGAGTATCAAAGAGATCGTCAAGAAATTCTCTTAGGTACCGTTTGAGAAATTGTGCGACAAAACTGTTAAGCGAGGTGGGGTGAAGTGGCAGAAGGGGAGCGGAAGTGAACAAGACTCGCGCTCCATGCGAGAAACAACGGCGACGTGATACGTAATTGAAGTTGATCATTGCTAAAAGTGAGTGCACCTAAAAATACGAGGCGCATTCAGAGACGCTAGCCGAGTGACCGAAATAAAGTTAACTTCTTACGACTCGCATTACACTTCGGCTTCGATTCGTCGGGGACGGGATGAAGTTCCTAAGTGCATTCGTTGGCTTTTTATTACGCGTGATATATGTATAAGACTGTGAGTGAGGATGTTGGACTGTACAACGACGCGACGAATCCTGATTCGCGTCAGCGTTAGCGTCAATTGCGGTACAGCGATATATATATATATATATATTGTATATGTATAAAGATGTATAAAAAAGTTTTACTGTATTAGAAATAAAAGAATTTTATTTTCATACTGCCGCCCGCTTGATTTTTGTATTCTTCTCCGTTCTTTGGTGCGTTGTGGATGACTTCTGAACTGAGCTATTGTTATAACGATTGTATCATTTAATTACAAATTCCTCCACCTTCGACCGTTGTTTTTATTGATATTTTAGAATGATAGAAGAGCAGATACAAGAATATTGTACGTGATTATCACGCGACGAATCGCAAAAACAAGTCGATATTTTAGCGATATATAAAAGCAGGTCACTGCCTAAAAAACAAGTACATTCATCAATGCCATTCTATTATCTTGATTCGTATGTTTTACACAGGTTTTTACACGATCAACATTGAATGTTAACAAATTGATATCGTATCATTTGTATGTCTCAAACGTAGTCGAAAAAACATTTTTTTCTACAAAAATAGTAAAATCCACATTTATAACATAGATTTTATATTGTACATCACTAGATATCACATTGGAGATAATCAAAGATTTCTTTTCTTTGGTTTTGCAAATCATTTTTATAAGTGTTCATATTTGGATATCATGATTATCTATCTATATACAGGGTCGTTCTAAATAAGTGCAAAAAATTTTAGGAGATGATTCTTTGTCGAAAATTAAGGGGGGTCTTTCATATAAACTTATACTCCTCCCTAAGCCTATATCCTTCCCTGAGGAGTTACACTCCTTCAAAGGGGGGGGTGAAAATTAGGTTTTTATTTTTTTCTCAAATTTTGGACAAGTTAAAAAAATAAAATTTGATGGATATTATCCATTAATAAAAAGGATACTTAATAATATTTTTTTAATCCTCCCGTATTATTATGAGGGGATGAAACTAGTAACCCCGATTTAATTTTTTATTAGAACTTTCAAACGGGCCGGAATGTGATCATCTAAAAATATGTGTTAGTAAGCTTGATTCCTTTAGAAATTTTTTTATTTCTTTTATTTTTTTCGTAAAATCAACAGTTTTCAAGAAATTATAATAAATGTTGGAAATGACCGCCCCCGGTCATGATACAAGAATCTACCCTCCGTCTCATTGATAGGCGTATACGTTTAAATAGTTTTTTTTTTCTTGAAAACTATTAATTTTACGAAAAAAATAAAAGAAATAAAAACGTTTCTAAAGAAATCAAGCTTTCTAACGCATATTTTTAGATGATCACATTCCGGCCCGTTTGAAAGTTGTTTAAAAAGGTCTAAAGCGCGCGAAACAACTCGGCCCTGTGGCACAGGCACAGACTTCTATATAATACTACTAGACTGTAAGGGCTCAGACACAATGAGAGGAATAAGGAACAAGGAATTAAACATAG
>NJRP01000138.1:456408-470465 GCA_003063835.1 Aphaenogaster floridana | reverse complement strand
CATTTTATCCTTGTTTAACATTCGGTGAACAACAAGGATAAAATGCTACATGGGGGCACTCGAGTGACGTTTCCGAACGCAGCTCGGGAAGGCGGGCGGCGGGTGGGGGCTCCGAGCTGGGCCCGGCCGTCGAGCTGCGCATTCGCTGGCATTCGCTATCCTTGCGTGTGTGTGTAAAGGGCCATCTACAATGAGTCGCAGTCGTAAGATTTGTAAGAAATTGACCAATCACAGTTCATTATTCTCCTTGCGACCGAAGAATAAACTGTAAGAATGAACTGTAATTGGTCAATTTCTTACGACTCTTAAGACTGCGACTCATTGTAGATGGCCCATAACGCACGTATATCTGACTCTCGCGTGCCGACGTGTTCGTTCTAGTTTGTCATTAAGCTGGACCCCCCCATAATAAAAAAAATATATAGAGCGGTCCTATAAAAAAATCAATTATACCAGATTTTGTTGCTTGTTTGTTGCTCTAAGATAGCCCAAAAACATTTTGAAAATATAACGTTGTTTAAGAAATACCACTATATATACTCAGCAGTCAGCACTGCACCGCTCGCGCCATGCGCTGGTGGGAGTTCCAGGTTAATGGGGGTGAGTGTAACTCCTCAGGGAGGGATATAGGAGTATAAGTTTATATGAAAGATCCCCCTTAATTTTCGACAAAGAATCATCTCCTAAAATTTTTTGCACTTATTTAAACTCACCCTGTACATAAAAATGAATGTATGTACGTATGTATGTTTGTATGTTTGTCCGCTATGCAAATCTATAGTTTTCAATGTAGAACCACCAAATTTGGTATACTTTCTCATGATACTTTAACTTAGACCGTAGACGGTTTTTGGAAGAGGTCGAAACCCGGGGTCAAGGGGCCTCTATATAAAGTTTTCAGAAAAAGGTTCATTTTTTCCAATTTTTTTCCGGGTAAATGTTACTATTTGTGACACCGTTTACGGTCCAAAAAATCACCGCACGAAGCTCGGGCTAAAAAGCTGAACTTAAATATAAAGGATAAGCCTGCGCAAAGCGCGGGCAAAAAAAGCTAGTACTTATTAAAATATTAAGCATAGTATATGCTATTTTATTTAACATGTATTCGTGACATAGAAATAATGTGAAAAAATTGCGAATAAAAAAAAGAATCAACAAAAAGGCATTGTACAAAAGCCTCTTTAAATGTTAAATTAAATATCTGCTTTTCAAAAGATTATAAACATTTCTTCAATTACAGAAATAGATTTATTAGTAATATGTTTGCCTTTTTAAAACAACTGTTACTCTTTATTCGAAATATTTCTTTTTTTGACAATATTTTAATGCTTCAGTTTTCCGAGCAATTGAGTTATTCGGTTTTACGGATAAACACAACTTTTACTTTCAATCAATCCACCTTGATCAAGCCGGACATTCGCCATGCGCAAGTCTGGTCATTTGCCTCCCCCAACCGCTAGACGTCGCTGGGGAGTATCGTCGTATGGATCGCGAAGAGGGTAGTTCACCCTCCCCGGCATGACCTAAACGGAATACGTCCTTAATTCTCGCGAACAGTGAGTGAAAGGCGCCGTGGCTGCCGCGGCCGGACGCGGCATTTTCTCGTTGCAACGAGAAGCACGCGCCCGTCAACCCCTCGGCCGAATGCGGAGTCCGCGTCGGGGGTGCTGCCAGGGGGTGCGCACCCGCACGCACGAAAATTCGTCTCGTGTCTTTCATCTTCGCGACGTAATTTTACATAAGTTTACGTGCCGTAGCCTGTGATATAGTGTCACCCTCGTGATACAACGGAGGAACAGGCTCGAACGTAAGTTGCACGGGGTTGCAATCTTCGCTGGCACACTATTATCCCTTCGATGCGTTTAGATTACCGGTATCAACTATAGCTAGTAATAGTAATAATGACAATTCCGATCGAAGCATTCTGGCTCGCTCCAGATTACATTGTTCTCCTTTTTTGAAGCGAATTCTGTGTATTATATTTATGTGCAATTTTCCCCGTACAAGCTTTCAAGTAGAATAATGAATGAGCCTCATTTCAAGAAAAGACTTGTAACAGTATCGAAAGTAATGTCCAGTTGTTCTTTTTAATTTATTGCACTTTTTTCTGATAGCTGTACTCTCTAAATCTGAATCAGTGCAAAGTATGCCAGATCAGTGACTATTCACTGTCCTCAGTGAACTAAGTTGCACAGTGAATAGTCACTGATGTGGCATACTTTGCACTGATTCAGATTTAGAGAGTAATAAATAATGCTTTGTATCAAAGTAATTATGTATCACTGAAGAAATTGTCAGCTTGCATAGACCTAAAGATTTACATTTAACCTTTTTAGTTTACTGAAATCACATAAAATTATATAATTGTGCATTAGATTTGACAGCTCACGTTCCATACATTTAAACATAAAAAGCAAGTGCCGAACGTCCAAAAAATTTACAGTTTGCTTGAAAATATTGATTGAATTTAATTATTACTTATTAGACAATCATCGAGTATGCTTTGAGAGTAATATGAGTAATATGAGTCCATAATGAAATTTTATTATATAAGCGCGGGAAAAGCAAGTCAGATCAAGAACGCTACGGGAAAATGTATCGATGACGATGCGCCGGAATTACATAATCCCGATGGCGCTTTTTCCTAACGAGGATCCAAAGTCTTAAGTTCTAAGTCTCATATCATAAATTTACTGCAGAATTTACTTCCGATTTCAAATTATTCTACAAATCTCAGTAACGACACAAACAACTTTTGAAATTCTAATCAATTTAGAGCGTACCGTAAGAGATTAAGAACCTGGAAATTATGTCTCTTGTAAATAAAGGATAACGAGCTCACTAAGATCGATTTCGCGTTTACTCCTTTTAGTTCTTCGTCTGCTTTATAAAGTAAATCCTTATTGAACGATAGGGATTTAAAACAATTCAAATTCGAGATAGGCCACTGACGGTCATAGCAGATCTTAGTGCTCCAATAATATTAATGTGTGATTTTTCAATAAACTGCGCGCCGTTACTATCGGTCTTGAAACGCAGCTCTTTAAATATCACAATATTAAATTGATAATCAATTTGATACTGATGCTAACAAGCATCTATAAGATACCTCCCTCCCCATCCCAACCCGAAAAACTGTGAAGAAATTTGTTGCGAAAAATATTACCTGATAAGGATTTCAATATTAAAAGATCAAAATGTTGTATTAGTGAACATTAAAAAGTTTATAACGCTAATGCTACGAGGAGAGAAGAACGGTTAATAATATACTTTATAGATGAAATCGGCCGAATCTCAATAAATGTTCGTCAAATTTTCCTTACTTCGTGATCTTCCTCATAAACACATCTCTGTTGATTTGACATTAACGGATTGAAGTTTATAGATCAAAGTGTATAGCTCTTATTAATAACGATAATGTAAATATATCGACGGTTCGTCTACAATCGTTATATATCTCAATCATCTTGTTAGCAACATACATTGAACTTTCGAATCGATCACCAATTAAATCTTTTTAATGGTATGACTAATCTGAAAATCAATTCTGTCGCTATCTATCATAATTTTATAACATGTGCGATGAAGTCGAATAAACAAATTTCTTTACTCATGAAGAATCCCATGAAGAAATATAAAACATATATGTATGAATAAACACAGTCGTGAAAAACGACAGTATGTATTTTGACACGGATTCAATTATCTTTCCAACATGTACTTTACAAAATGCTTTATACCTCACCTAATCTGTTACTCTCGCTGACGGTTCTCGAACTCTAATTTTACCAGCCGCCTAATTCTTTCTCGCAGCTCGACGCACGCTAAGAGTTTCGTCGTGACTTTTTCCGAGGATTAACCAACGAATTACACAAATATCTTGGCGGTCAGACCATATCTTTCTGTCGCGAGACACTTATGTAACACAGTCTCGAGCCCTCGTAAACCATAAGATAAATGTTTTGACGTCCGTGAAAATATGAATTATGAATACAGATATAAACCAGCCACTTATGCGATGAGTAAAGCCATTTGAAATATTGATTTCATCCCGGTAAAGTAACAATAGAGAAAATAGAAAGTAACGAATATCTATTCTAATATCTCTACGAAGCGATAAGGAAAGAGAGCGATTTCTTCAAAAACTAGCATCTCAAGTTTAATCGTTTCTATTTTAATCTCTTTTAACAGAAACACAAAGAAATATATATACATATAATTTTGCAGAAAATAAAGTTTACTACTGTTATAATAATTTGTAAATGTCAAGGAAGATCAACATTTGTAATTTTTAACTGCAATGATAATCGATACTAGAAATATGCTTCTCTTAATAGAGCCTAAGCTTCTCTCCGTCACAGTCGCTATTATTGCGCTTTAGTATACCACATGTACTCGTCGCATAAATCTTCATGTCTGCGACACCGACATACATGCATGTATATGAATAATTATTTCCTTCAAATTATTTTACTTTCTACTTATTTGTGTTATTCACATATCGGTCCAATCTCAATTATTATTATTTTTTTCATATCTTTTATTGTAATATATGGCACTGTTTCGCATATTAAAAAGTTTATATTAATGTCAATATCACGGATAGAAACTTATCGCTACTTTTTTTATCAAGTTACTATTAGAAAGGGCGTTGCACTCTTTACTACAGATTTACTATAGATTTTCTATTAAATCGTAATATCTATATTCCGAATAGATAATATCTATTACGATCTAAGAGAAAATCTGTAATAAATCTCTAGTTAAGAATGTAACGCCTTTTATATTTATCTATTAATAAATCGTCAATTTAAGTGAAATTTTAACAAAAGAGATCTACCGTCGAGAATTAAAATTTAAATCGCGCAAAATTGATCGGCAAACATCAATATCGATATCGAATCATCGCGCAAGTCTCGTGCGTATTTTCGAATTCCCTCGACGCAGCATCACGCGATGCGGTAGCACGCGGCGCGGACACGAAATCTCGCGGTGTCTAAATCTCCGCCCGCGTGCACTTAGGAGATGCCGTTTTAACTGACCGCATCACGTGACGAGCTATGCTGAATGTGTACACCACGGGAGAAATTAAAGTGGTGCGGAGCAGTCGCGAGACGTCCTCGGTCGGTCGCTGACGCATTAACGCCTGCGGGGCAGTTACTTCCTCAGAGTCGGATTACATCCGGGGTTGTAGTCACGTTTACGGATGCATTTAACCCGGTAAGTCAAATCTCTCAATCGTTCCCGCCTTACGAAGAAGTGATACACCGAGTCGGACGTCGATTGGAATGCTTTGACTCCATCTCTACACAATCTTCTAATCACCAAATAAACTTTCCCTGCTTTCTCGTTCTCTTTACTTCCTCATTAAGGTGTTCCTGCAAGGATATCGTTATAGTTGATCCGTTTCTAGCTGTGATTACGTACTTATTGATCGCAGTTACACTTTAAGTATAACTATAAAATCTATTACGATTACTACCAACCAACGATCCCTATTATCAATGATAATGTACTCAACAATTGGTCAGTGACGACGCGTTAGATCTTCTTTCAGTGGCATTCAATCGCTCGTAGAAAGCCATTATGCTAGTTAATCCTGGGTATCTTCTATAATGATTGAAGCGATTATTTTTACTAAATTTTATTTCGGTAAATTGTAGGTTTTTGTAAAGGACTATCGTGTTGTATGTTGCGAGGAGAGATTACATTCAATTACATATTAAGCAAAACCAATTGCCATTCTTTAAGGGAAATAAATAACTGATGTTATTCTTTTTGCAAAGTATCTTGCTTATCAATAATGCTGCAATAATAAAAAAATAATTTTTTTATATGATATTATTTCTGATACTTAAATAATTGAAGATAACTATTCTATAATTTATACATTCCGCATTTTATGGTTTTGTAATCAATTTCTTTTTACATCAATTTATATAAAACACTTGTAATTCAACATGAAATTATAAAGCAATTGTAAAGTACATTTAGAAATGTTCAAAGACCGTAAATATAAGATAAAAATATATCGATTTCTATTGGTAATCTATGGTTTTGATAGTAAAATTAACTTTTCGTTAAGGAAATAATTTTGCTCGACAAGAAATAGCTTATACGTAGAAATTAAATATCTTGATTTTGAAATTTATTTGCTATCTTCTGTGAGCAATGGTTGTGCGACAGTCTTGTGAAAATGAATGAATGTGAATAAACTGATTTACTAAACCATGCTATCTTAATTAAATTCAATTATTAAGTAAAACCGATTGCCATCTTTTAAGACTTCTGCACCTGTCACCAAATCAGAACACTTTGTTCTAAAGTTCTAATGAATAGAACCCCTATTTTAATGCTTTATAAGCAATGAAATGATCGCTATTAAGCTCCATGAAAGAACTGTTACGCAATAGTTGAACCATTTATCCGATTCAATTGATATCGCGTTGCATTAGCGATCCGTTAAGTCGGCAAATGGCAGTGACAGGTTTTCTAATTGTGCAAAAAGACTTTGTCGCCATTTAGCGACTATATTGCATTTACGTCATTATGTACATTTCGCGCATTTATGTACATTTCAGAGGATATAATTTACAAACTGTACTTTGTTCAAAACAATTTTATAAACAATATTTTTCTCTAAAATATCAATATCATTGATAATGAAGACAGTTACCTATTCCCATCTCATATTTGTAAGATATTATGATGTAACATTTTGTATAATATTTTAATTTTTTTTAATTGTTACAATTTATTTTACTTTTGTTATGAAAAAAATATTGCTGGTATAAATTGAAAAACAGCATAACGAGCTAAGAAATATTTATTTCGATTAGCTGGTCCACTCACATCTTAATAATTAATCTCGTCATTACATCCGACTAGTATGTATATTTATCGACTTTTTTATCCAATTTGCATCGGGCAAATTTAACGGTGCGCGTCAGCGATTCAGAATTCAACAGATTGAATGATTAAACGGATGGAAGAGTACTGACTGCGGACTCTCGATGCAATTTAACCATATCGTAATACGCATCATTTTAAATGAAGTCATTATCAGCATTGCAAACATATGAATTTCACGTCACGCTTCATTTTTCAAGCCAGAATACCTTGATATTTTTTTCCAATTTATTTTTCGTACATTGAAAGTAAGAATGTTTTATCGGAGACTTTTTATAGCAGAAGATTATAGCAATGCTGCATTATATGTATTAATCGTCTGCTGTACGATTTAATACGTATTAATTGTTGCGTAACATGTTTATTAATGACCTTGACAATTAATTTATTTCACTTAATCGATATGTGACCAATTAATTTTATGAACCATTCGAAAATATTTCTACAGAAGCCATCTATCTGTAATGATAAATACGTGAAACGAATTTTCATTCTTAGTTATAATGTTGCAAGATTCGTTTATGTTTGCGCCCTCGTTTCTCATGCTTCCGAAATAGCGTGACACTTGTTAAGATAGTTTTGGCAGAGGGGACTCTCTTCCGACGGCCTAAAATTAGTAAATCGACAAGGTATATTCCAGTCATATTGTCCCAAGCATGAAGCTACATAGCTCGCTAGGTTCCCCCATGTATGCTGAGGAAGTAAGAATTAGGAGGATTGATTGTAATACTTAAACGGCTAACCCACGTATATTCAATGTACGCTTACGAATATTCTTCCGTATTAAAAAATCGAATAACATGTATCAAGCATTTCTTTATTCGCGTTTTCTGTTTTCTTCATATATCACAATTCATTATCATGTCATTTTCGAAAGATTGTGTCTACGTGCCTAATAATCATATATTTTAAAGGATTTCTATGAAACAGTTATTAGAACTAATGTTCTAATACAACTGAGTTGTATGATATCATCTAAGGCGTTTTCTTTGGTTTCCATTATAGGCGTAAACAACTGCAAACAGAGGAAATTACAATCTATGCCAGCGATTGCTGAAAGTTGATTGGGATTGTAATAGGTGAGTCAGTCTTATGATTTCGCAGAATCCATCAGAAAATGTGCGATTTTCGAAGCAGAAGATAGTCGAGTTGATATGGATTTGGTTGAAATCTTAACAAATAAGAATAAATATTTAATTAGGAAACGTAATCCGATGTAAGACATGAATCTATCAGGGAACGTATGTCAAATCTAAAAAAACTTTCATCCGCTACTTTGTCGATTGTTTTAAACGTATTAACAATGCACGTTATTGATGAAATATCTCGGTGAATTGCTTTCATTTGAATTTGGGTCCAAATGGCACGCGTTCGAATAGGTATTGTAATTACAAAATTCAACAGCGCAGTTTGCCTTAACGCGACATAATACGCTTCCTTTGATGCAATCTCCGCGAAATTAGATAATGATTTCCTTCTTCCCAGACATTTCTATCGCGACCGTGACCTTAGAATAGAAAACGTTTCCCCAGTATAAAATTAGACGCCTGTGTTATTATGTTATTGAGTTATTTGCACGTCAGGACTCACGTCAGTTACTCTGTAACACAGAGGTGCTTCGTACATATAACGAGATAAATTAATTAATTACCGGATAATTTTACATATTAAGCAAATTACAATTACCTTCATAATAATTTCTGCAATAATTCGAAATGCACTTATCTATTTTTAAACGCGGAGAGGTGCACCACCGTGCGACGCTAAACGCGAATTTACATTTCACAAGAATAGACTTTGTCCTCGCGCGTATTTGAGATCAATCGTCTGGTTCAACGATGCAAAACGGTCAAAGGCGTAAATAGCGAAGTGCGAGGATACCCGAGTGCAACCTTCAGTAAGTTAACCTCAAGCTGCATTTGACCTCAATGCAATAATTAAGAGCAATCAGTTCGTAAAGAATGTGGTAAAACCGCGTGCGCGTACAACGAATTCGCAATGGCGAATTGACACTTTTCCTTTATTGCATTGCTCCACATTTGTTCCAATTGATTAGAGGTTTAATGTACCAGACGGCCCCGCCGATATAGGTCGATTCCCACATTGTTGTGTGACTTGTTTTAATCCACTATGAATCAAGTAAACCGATATCTTATTGATAACATTTGAATGGCGATTTTCATATTAATTTATATATAATTATCTTTCAATTTATATATAATTATCTTTTAATTTTAATTAAATCAAAGTAACACGCATCTACACACACACACACACGTTAGAATAAAATATTATCAACAATTACTTTATTAATTTCTGAAGAGTAAATTAATAAATGTCCCGCGTCATATAAAATAATTATAACACGTAATTTGCTTAATATTTAAAATTATAATATATCACTCTTCTACTTCTTACTATTAGAACAATGATGACAAAGTTAATGACTATTTATTTACAAATTTTGCAAGATTTTATATAATTAAAAATATATATGACTTAATAACATATAAAATGTATAAAAACGTTTTAGCGACACAAACGAGACAGAAGAAATTTGTGTGATCATGGAAAACTCGGCGAAAGAATGTATACGTATGCAGCCGATTGACTCCGAAAGTCCTCATAAGTACGAATAATAATGAGTGTACTAAATAAATCAAAACTTGAAATTATTTCTGCATGAACATATATAATAGATATACATATATAATAGACATATATAATAGACATACAATAGATATATAATAAGATAGACGTATTAATTTAAAGAAAAAATGCTTTAACTTTTCGCCAATCATTTCTGTCACTCCGATGTCATCTGAAAATTTAAATGCAGGGAGAACAACGAAGTCACTGTAGACGGTGTAAAAATAATCGACGATGTAAATAGGATTGACGATGTAAATAATACTGAAAGTATGTTACCTTTAAGCGAAGATGATATGGACGATTATGATCCTCATAAGCATCGGAATAGACCAAATCCAACCTCGTAAGTACAATTAACGATTAAGCGATTACGTTGGAAGAGAATGTCGGATTTAAAGAAGATAATATATTGCTACTGTCCTTCGAATCCGCAATAAGATTTTCATCCCACATAATACCCCTAACAACACACGTAGATTCTGAGAATGTTCGGAGGATATTGCTAATGTATAAAATATTATAGGGATGTTCTCAATATATTAAGTATATTCTTAGTACATTCTATGGATGTACTGAATATTATGTGCTGTTAAGGACATTTATTAGAATTCGAAATTGAAACTAAACAATTGAAACTAAAATATGCTTAACGTGTAAGAATCAACTATGAAATTATTGCGTAAATGCAACACCACCATCGCTCGCTATTGAATTGTTTTGGCGCATTATTTGTTATTAATTGTTAAAGTATTAATTGTTAAGACGATCAATTCTGCGTATCCTTCGAAATTTGACTAAGGGAAAGATTAGCTTCGAATGTTAAATATTCATAAGAAGACGAATGATCGGACGTACATGCGCCATTTCTCCGGGAAATCTTCTATAACATTCATGATTAATCTGAAGATATTTTCTCTTTCAGAAATTTCGAAACTCTAGTTCACTTGCTGAAGGGCAGTTTGGGCACGGGGATTTTAGCGATGCCGAATGCGTTTTACAATAGCGGCCTCTTGGTCGGCGTCATAGCTACAATTATCATAGGCGCATTGTGCACGTACTGCTTACACATACTCGTAAAGGCGCAGTACAAATTGTGTAAACGGTTAAAAGTTCCTATACTGAGCTATCCACACAGCATGAAATACGCTCTAGAGCAAGGTCCTCGATTCGTAAAATGGTTTTCGCCCTATGCACCGTAAGTACCTATCTTTCGTCGTTATTTGTTCAGCTGACATAATTCAGTGATGATTATTAGTATAATGGATAGAATGGTCATACACCTGTCGTTCGGCTACTCTAGCCATCTTTTAATGAAGAATAATAAATAAATAAGTTTACATATATTTTTTTATACATACCAAATATTTATCATGTCGGACTCCTTTTATCGCGATGTATTGAATAAATAAACGAAGTAAATATATAGTTTATTCAAAAGCAGATACATACAATTGTAAAATTATCTACGATAATAAACATAAAATATTTAATTATCAGTTATATGCAACTCTAGAATTTTTTAAGAAATCTATTGTACGTAGCTAAAAGTTATTTAAACTGAATTATTCAGCTTATTTGTTTATGCCTTATTTTCGATTATTAATTATAAAATAACTATGACACATTGTATATATGTAATAATTATGAGATTAGTATAATCAAATATCAGTATAAACAAGTATAAACAAGCCATTTGTTATAGATATATTTTATTAAAAATAATGAACATGAGCGTTGTTCTGCCGCTGCGTTCATATAGAAGCTAAAAAAATATATTGATTGCTACACGAGAAAAAAGTACAATTATTTCATCCGGTTTTGTGTATTACAAAGACATGCACGAGTCCGCAGTTGAGTTTTAAAAATGCTATTATTTCCAGAGGACTCGTAGATGGATTTATGATAACATATCAATTGGGAATTTGCTGCGTTTATATTGTGTTTGTAGCAACAAATATCAAAGAGGTAAATCCATATGATGGCAAAGAGAAAAAAAGTCAGCATTGAGTAATTATTCCTGTAAACACACTTTGCTGATCGACAACAGACAATTTAACACGAGCATTAAGCCATCAGACCCACGTCTGATGGACGTGAACGGCGTATTCATTGTAATTTTGTTGACGAACGCAGGTGGCAGACCAGTACTGGGAACCTTTGGCTATTTCCACCCATATGCTCATTTTGTTGCTTCCGCTGATTTTGATAAACTACATTAGAAATCTGAAGTTACTGGCGCCATTTTCCACGCTAGCAAACTTAATTACGTTCGTCGGACTCATCATGATTCTAGTGTATATGTTTGAAGATCTACCGCCGATCAGCGACAGGGAGATGTATGGTACATTAAGAAATTTTTCCCTCTATTTTGGAACGACGTTATTTGCGTTAGAAGCCGTCGGCGTGGTAAGTCTAGAAAAGATATATTCCTCTTAGAGAAAGTCCAATTTAACAATCTCCCTTGTCTCGGGAAACAAAGATCTTTTTGTACATATGTTTCTATCATGCGATAGAAATTGACATATGGAGAGCAATATGCAAAGGCCCCAGTAAATGTAATTATTGTTATATGTAATTGCTCGTAATCATTATTTGTATTCTTAAAAAAAAGCTTGATGATTTTTGTGTGTTAAATCTATTTACCTATTTATTTAATTAATATCTAAAGAAAAATATTAAAAGTATAATTAAAAAGTAAAATTAAAATCTTGGAAATACCTTCTACAAAAAATGAATAAAGCAAAAATTGTGCCCTTACTGCTTACTTGTGCCCAATGATATTCAAACGAGAAAATGTGATTACGCAGATTATAGCTCTGGAAAACAATATGAAGACGCCGCAAAATTTCGGAGGTTACTGCGGTGTACTGAATATAGGAATGACTGTGATTGTTGTTATGTACATAGTCATAGGATTTTTCGGCTATATAAAATATGGCCCCGAATCCAAGGGAAGTGTCACTTTTAATCTGCCGAAAGAACAAGCGTGAGTAGAACGAAATAATTACAATTACCAATAAGACAAATCAAGAAGTTATAACGTGATTTGAGAAATTCTTCTTCTTTTATTTTAGATCACTAAATATTCTTTCGCATAAAAATTCGTATTTTAATAGATAGAATCAAAAAGAATAATTTCTCGAATCTGTTGTAAATATATAATTTAGATTTACAATAGTCGAATTATTTTCTACGAACGAATCTTTTATGAACGAATTCTAATGTACGAATTCTAATCTTTTATTCATTTTTATTGCAGTATGGCTCAAAGTATTAAGATAATGTTTGCAATCGCCATATTCATCACGTATGCCCTGCAAGCCTACGTGCCCGTTGAAATTATGTGGACCACTTATTTGGATCAACGAATAAAAAACTGTAAACTTTTGTGGGAATACGTTTGTCGTACCGCCGTTGTCATAGCAACATGTAAGTGGCATTATTATTAAGTATTAATCAATTAATCAATTAATAAAATTATTAAATTAATAATTAATATTAAATTTTCAAGAGTCGTTAAATAATATTATGTAAATTAATATGAAAAATGCCGACAGCAAAAAGCACTTACGTGATACACGATATTCAAGTGTTTAAACCCAGTTTATATAAAACTGATCGGACATCAAAATTGCACCCAGTAAACACCAACCAACAGTAACGTTGCATCAATGTTATAATTTCCTACCCAGCAATGTAAATGCAATATATGTAATATAATATATGTAATATAACACGCATGTTATATTACATTTACATTGTTGAGTGGGAAATTATAACATTGATGCAATGTTACTGTTAGTTGGTGTTTACTAGGCATGAATTAAAGTCGGTCTTTAGAGGTCCTCGAATAATCTTCAGGGTCTTTATCATTTCAGTCATTCTGGCGATCGCTATACCGAGACTTGGCCTATTTATCTCCCTCTTCGGCGCGCTCTGCCTATCCGCCCTCGGCATCGCTTTCCCGGCGATTATCGAGATATGCGTGTGGTGGCCGGAGAACGCTTTCGGTCCCCTCAAAGTCATGCTAATCAAGAACATCCTCCTAATCGTATTCGGGATACTGGGCCTCGTCGTCGGGACCTACGTCAGCATCGTGGACATAGTGAACTCCTTCAAGTGAATCAAGCAATCCAATACACGCGCGCGAATATTTTCCGAAGCAAAGAGACATACAGGGGAATGCAGCTTGCAAACGAGCCTTGACAATGAAAGTGTCGAACACGTCGAAAAGCAAACTAGCTCTCAAGCTTGTCCCTTTCCCTTTTCGGTCCCTCTGTCTCACTTTTACCGCCATGAGTTTACTTAGATTTTATGTAGGTAATTAAAAAAAAATAGACGCAATAGCTTGTCAAAGAGCACTCGAGATCTCGCGACAGCAACCTCCGATTGCAAATAATCGGGTGGTTCGATCTGTGATGAAATCTCTCCTAAGTATCGATAAAGGTTGATTCACACTATACGGCACGGACCGTCATGTTCCGGCAACGACACGT
>NJRP01000138.1:433348-456308 GCA_003063835.1 Aphaenogaster floridana | reverse complement strand
GAAATAAAAAAAAAGAAAAAAAAGAAACCGCAAATGTCTAGTATGTGGGTACATCCAATATTAAAAAAAAAGAAAATTTGAAGAAGAACATTGGACATTATTCGAAGATTTATTGAAATATGACGAAAAGTTTTACCAGTACTTTAGAATGCCACAATGCAAATTTTATGACCTATTAAAATTGATTGAACCTATGTTACAAAAACAAAATACGACGTTCCGCGAGGCAATTTTACCAACAGAAAACTTGCAGTTTGTTTAAGGTAAAGAGTTCATTTTCTTCGCAATTTCTTTCCAAACATTTTCTTTAAACATAGTATCACTGTATTTCGGATGGCTCATTACATACAAAGGCTCATAGGAATTTACAACCTCAATCAATTTTTCCTGGTCCATCTTCTGCTGCGTCCGTTCTTTACCGTTTACTAATTCACACTGACAGATCAGCTCCGACACGGACCGACACGGACCGTCAAAACATTTTTCGCGAGAATGTTGGCCAGCGCCGGAACATTCCGTTGACGGAACGTGCAGGTCGGTGCCAGTTAGTGTGAACAGTCCCATTTAAAACGCATGCTTCAATGTTTTGTCGTGCCGGTGCCGGTACGTGTCGTTGCCGGAACGTGACAATCCGTGCTGTATAGTGTGAATCAACCTTAATGTACCGGAAGACATCATCTCGCGCGGGTCGTTGTTGAAGATTTTTATTACTCACTTTAGAGAAGTGCAAATTCTTATGCGTTCAACCGGACTGTGTGTACATATGTATATGCGTCGTATATGTATGTACGAATGGTCCACCACCCAGTATACATAAAAATGTCACGTCTAAAGCGGGTTTTACACTTTAGTATATTGAATAGGTATTCGCGAAGAATTTTCCAATTAGACAATTATTCATAAAATGTTTGCGCTTAAGCTTCTTATCTCGGTGATACGAGTACTTAGAAACACGGCTGGCATTCATCTTTTTTTTTAAGATGGATGTCGCAATAATCGATATTCAGGCAACGTAAATTCTTCAAGAATTGGAATTTTTTTTACAAAAATGTACTTTGTATTCAAATTTTATATGTTAGTGATTTTAATGAAGAAAGCAGAGAAGAATTGTTAAGTCGAATTATTTACGTTTAATAAAATTAAGTTGGGACAAAAATTTCAGTAAAATTTGTTTATTTTATTTTTGTTTGATGTTTTGTGTTGCTCCTAATTAAAATATATGATTGAACATATATAACGCAGGAAAATTATCATAAATGATGATTATTGCGATATCCCAATTATGGGAAATGTCTAAATATCATATTGTCGATAGAAAACATTCTAATTTCATGAAATTTTTATAATATTCAACCGTTTTAGAATTTTACTTAGATTCACAGTGGAGTGTTAATCAATGTAACGGAGTTTTAAATTTTCTGATTCCTATAAAATATGGAAATTTTTACGTTTAATTTCAGAAGATTTATCAACTCCTCAGATTTCTCTGCAAAGAAAGTTTTTTTCCAGATATATCGACAAGATAGATAAATCGCATCTCATTGCTAAAGAGAAAAAAAATACTGTTTCAACGAAACGTGACTCAATGTTAAAACATTAAAAATGAAAGTACACGAAAGTCATACATTGAAAGTAAGTTATTATTATAGTATACACACGTTCCATTTTCTACCGCCGAAATTGTAAAAATTGCTCTTTATAGATGCACGCTGGAGGGTAAATGAAGACGGTACTCTTAACAAATAGCGTAAAAAATGCATGTGAAAGCAGGTCTACATGATTATATTATCGAAATTATCTTAAACTGCATTTATACTATGAATCTTTTATAAATTCATAATTTTTATTACATAAAGGCTACATAAAAGATCCATAAGCTTGTTAAGACAACAATCAGAAAAATTGGAATTTTTTAATATTATCGAGAAGGTTTATTAAAAAATATGTCGGCACAACTGGCCAAATTTATTTGAAAGCCACAACGTTTCGACCATTGGTTTTGGTCCTTTTCAAGTGTTCAAAAATTATAACGAACATTTTATGATTGTGGCATAGTGCCCAAATAAGCCAAAAATCTAGACTAAAGGAAAAAGAAATATTAGATTCGCTGCCAAAATTACAAAATTATTAAGTTAAAAACTTACAAGTTAAAAACTTACTGTTCGAGTCAAGTATGTAAGTTTTTAACTTAGTAATTTTGTAATTTTATGGCAGCGGATCTAATATTTCTTTTTCCTAGGTTTTTGGCTTATTAGGCACATGCCACAATCATAGAATGTTCGTTATAATTTTTTAACACTTGAAAAGGATCAAAACCAATGGTCAAAACGTTGTGACTTTCAAATAAATTTGGCCAGTTGTGTCGACATATTTTTTAATAAACCTTCTCGTTAACTATTCACTAGCGAAGAAAAGTTTTTATTGCTTGTTTGTATTTAAATATTATGTTTTTCTTTATATAATTTGAGTGCTTCGTTACGAAAGTGATAGGATTTTTTGACATTCTTTATCTCCGTTATATTGTTTTGATTTAATAGATAATCATATATTTTATACGGAATTCAATATTTTTTCCACGAACAGATATTTGAGATTTATTTCCCTCCTTGACGTAATACTCGTATATATGTATAGTAAATATCCTATTCTTACCTGTTTATATATATATATATATATATATAGGATATAGTTAACTTACTTTGTGCGTCTTAAACGTCGTTGCTATTTTTAATAATAGAAAAAAAATGGAAGCTACAAGATTCTTTGCTTTCAAGGGGCACTATATGTAACAATGTAGAGTAATGTATTGGCAATAATTTCATCGTGCACGAAAGTATAAAGAAAATTTCAAGAGCAACTTGGTTTCTTTAAATGGAATTGTGTAATTTTTCTTATATAATATAATTTTCCCAATTATTCTGCATATAAAAATACGAAAAAATAGGGTTATCAAAACATCAATAGTTTACAAAATATTATATTTTTTAAAAATATATTAATTTTATTAAATTACTTTACCTTTTATCTTAAGAAAAATTATGTAGTTTTATTTAAAGAAATCGAGTAGCTCTTGAAATCTCTTTCTTGCCTCTACATATATGTACAACGAAATTATTGCCATTGAATTACCTGCCCTTCAAAATCTTGAAATCTTGTAACTTTAATTTTTCTCTATTATTCAAAATAACAAAAATATTTAAAATGCACAAATTAAGAGTGAACTATCCTCTAATATAATTATTTTGTATAATATTATTTCGCTCTCTTTGCTCGCGTTTATAATTTATATAGAAAGGGAAATCCTTTAATAAAATAAAAATCACTGTTTCAAATGTCAATCAACGTAATGTTAGACTGAAAAAATATCACTATGCTATAATATCACGAAAGTATTTAGGCTGAGAAAGTAATATCGCAATCAGAAAGTATGCTCCAAAGTCGAACCGTTATTGTTGACTACTAATGATTATTAATATGTTACATTGTTGAATAGTGTCTAATTATTTTTATCTAAGCAAAACCTTAAATTAGTCTTAAGCCAAAAGGAAATATGGAATCTTGTTACTAGAAATGAAAATTATAGATATTTTTAATAAAAGTATGTCACGCAGGGCGATAATGGTTGAATATTAATTCTTATGCACGTCGCGAGCGTTACGTTATCATTGGTAAAACACGTTGTCTCGATAATTGTTATCAAGATAACAGCATAACACAAAGTAGGACGATTTGAAATTAGTAAAACCAAGGGCAAGCCTGTCATCAGTAGTGAAATGCATAGAAGCAATAATGACTATTGCGCTAATAATAGTTGTGACGCAAGCTGTAGATTAGTAACGATCTCACGAAAGAGGAACAAATGTAACATGCATCAAACATCCAAATATACCGTTTTATACGTGAAAAGAACAGAGAATACCTCCTGTGTGTTCTTAATCCCTGAATCATTAGTGTTCAACAATCATCTAACGTATACACTTAAAGTCTTGAAAATTCGTTGATGTAGTCCGATATTTTTAAATTTATTATCATTTTACTTAATTGTTGCATATACATAATTTTTTAATTTTTATTTTTATTATATAATTTCATGATAAATATGAAAAAATATAAAGATAAAACTCTCGGTAGGTCAATATCTTGAAAGGCCAAGTAAGAATTAAATTCAAGAATTGGAACATACTATTTTATTTTTCGAAGTATATTAGAGAGATTTGAAAAAAATGTTTTTATTTGCGTAGAACCTTTCTGTTTAATTAATATTCGTATTAAACAAATTGTCAAACTTTGCTTAGGAAGGGAAAACTTCTCTATGTAGTTATCTTTTATCATGCTTAACACACCTATGCGAATTATAGAAAAATAAATTAACTTGATTAATTAATTATATATATTATATAATAAAGCAAAAAATAAAATTATAAGAAATAAATATTAATAAATCGTAAATAAATCAAATGAATAAGACTAGAATAAGCAAACGACTAAAATTAATGGTATTCTCCATTAATATCGTTCTTATTGGTACAATTATTATTAGCAAACAAGAGATGGAATATAAGATATAAATTATTATTAGCTTCATTATACTACATACCGGTAGATTTACCTAAATAGATTGTTAAACAAAAATTTGTGAATTATTCTTGAAAAATTAACAGTATAAAAATAATAATAATTTCGATTAATTTCTAATATGTGACGTTATTCTAATTGTGAATTATATTAATTTGTGCACTATTAACTGCACTGACTCTCTCATTAGCCCTCTTTTACTTTAATTATTATAAATAACATACGCATAGATGTGCTAATTATTTAAAAAGTTACAAGCATTTGTTTCAGTCATTTCTTCTATCACATTCGCTTTTCTACTTTCTACTTTATTTTCTTTTTAACCCATTTTCAGAAAAAAATATTTTATCGTGATAATTTTTCTGCAGTCACACAGTTGAGAACATGAAACTTTTGTAGGAATAAAATCTTTGTTTAATATAATATTAATTTTATAACGCATTCTTTGACCTTTATAATGGAATAAAACGAGGGAAAAGTTTCACAAGAACGTTCTTCGTAGCGTTTTTATGAATATGCATTTATTACACACAGAGGATAAATACAGATTTTTGTATCAGAGAAACAGAGAGAAAAGCAAATACTTTTGGAGAATCGTCGACATCTTGTTGTCTCGTCGACGTCACAAATTCAAAGATTAGGAGTTTATCGGGTCATCTAGAGAGAAGGAAAATAATTATAAAAATAAATGAAAGTTTTATGAAACGTCGGTCGGAAACGCGTTAGCAGCGACCAGCATAGAAACAAAATAAATATTTGAAGTCGACAAACTGACCGCGATCACTTAAAAAAAATGAATGAAATACTACGTCGACTTTCTTGACAAAGCAAGTCGTTTCGTAGGACAGGTAAGGGGAAGCATAGAAAGAGGGAGGAGGCGACGAGAAATAAGCGACGAATCCCAGGGAGAGGGACAGAGGGAGAAAAAGAGAGGAAGGAAGAGGGAAACTTGGATTACGCATGGTCGCCGCTGAAGTAACTACTTTGCATCATGAACAATTTGTCGATGGGATTGTTGATGGCCGCGTGCAGGCTCTGCGACAACGACGGGGTATCGTGCGATGATGTGCCGTGGTGGGAATGCGAGGCGCCCTGATGACTGCCGTCCGCGCCGCCGCCATCGTTCTCGCCGATGTCGAAGCCTCCATCCGTACCATCCAGGCTCAGGTCGCTGCTGCAGAAGCTCTCCCCCGAGTGGCCCGGATACGCATCTGGAAGAAAAAAGATGCGTTTCGTCGTTTCTCACGAAGTTTCTTCACGCGGCACTTCGGCGAAGGGCGATGGTACTTCAGAATGAGACGCCGAATGAGGCGTCGTTGAATAGCATGCACGTTGCAGCAATAGAAGGATCTCTGAATTTTACCCGCACACTGAGAAAAAAATTTGTTGGAAAACTAAAATATTTAGTCCGATCAACTAAAACATTAGTTGGTTTAACTGAACATTAATTGAATTAACTAATTCTTGATTTAAAAATTTTGATGGTTGACATGAATGAACTATACCTTTTTTAATTCAACTAATGTTCAGTTAAACCAACTAAAGTTTTAGTTGAACGTATCAGATTAAATATTTTAGGGCTACAACGCCCGCTCGGATTGTAGGGAGGTCCAGGTTCGGATCCTGGCTGAGGTAAAATTTTTCGCAACAAATTCTTTACATTATAATTCTTTACATTATAATTCTTTACATTATAATTCTTTACATTATAATTAATTCTACTTTCTTTAGAAAAGACCAAAACTCATGGTCGAAAAAAACGTCGCGATTCGCGATATATTAATTTAAATTAAGAACTGGCCAGTTGAGTCGAAACAAAAAATCTCTTCTGTGGCTAAATATTTTAGTTTTTCAACAAATTTTTTTTCTCAGTGCAGACGCATGACATAATACAAAATCAGACAAATACAGAATAAAATGTTTATATTCGCGGCAATTAAGAGATTTTTATCAAGAAACATGATTTTTATCCAAGTACTTCTATCTTGACATCGAATTTAAGAAGACGTGACATACTAATAATTTCTTTTATAATTTCTGTTTTTAAGAAGTAGTTTTCGTATACACGAGATAAAAATTTTGTTAACATATTTTAAAGTAAACTAGTTGGAGAAATATTATTTAAGGTGTATCTTCTGCTGGAGAAAAAGACAGGAGAAATTCTTTTATGTCCAATAGTTGGGTATTAAATAACAGATTTAATTGTAGTAAAAAAAAAATCGTTGAAAATTCTAGATCCGAGCTATTAAAAAGAAATTTTTGCTCTATATGCTATAAAAGCTAAAAAAATATTTGGTTCGGTCCTGGGCGCGTGACATATGCCTATAGGATGTTTTAAAAAAGGGATAGATGTATCGAAGCTTCTATATCTTTGGAAAAAATAGTTAAAGTAAATAAATTTTGCCTATCAAAAGCCTTTTATGGAAACGTTTTTGAAATTTGTATGTGTGAATTGCAATAGTTGCAGGATCTAATATCCATTAAAAATTCTTTTAAATCTCTAAATTTTTTAATAATTAACGTAAAAATAAACTTAAAAACGTAAAATAATTGGTCAAATTTTTACTAACAAAGTAAAATGATCTGCGGATTACAATTGACATACATTTCCTCTGTTACATCTCGAATTTCTGACAACGTAATTAATCAATTTCATCAGTTTGCCTCTCGAATTGTCGTAGCTATTATATTTTGCAATAGAATTTTTTTTATCTAAAAGATCTATATCTAAAGATCTAGAGATATATTTATATTTTATTATTAATATTATTTTATTATTAATATTTTATTATTAATAGAATGCCCAATTTTTTAGTGAAAGAGTTGACTGCAGATCAGTCGGAATATCTGATCTTAAAAATAATATCCGCGTGTTCTGGGACATCTTCTAAACAATTGTTGAGACACAAACGCGTTACGCACATACCGTCTATGTCATCGGTGCGCAAATGAGTTTCTACGGTGAGTAAAGACTTACCGTCGGGCGAGTACGGGTTATTGGGGTTGAGCGGTTGGGTGGCTGAGGGGAAGCTAGAAGATTCCCCATCGCGCATGTTCAGGGCGTTCAAGTAATGACCTGCGAACGAGATTAGACAATTGACATTGAACTCACTCGTTTACCAAAAGCCCCATTAACCAGTCTTCGCAAATTCTCGCGAAGTCTTTCGATTCGCGCGCGTTGTTCCTCAACTCTCTCGCAATTCTACTCTACACGACTTTTTGAAAATACTAAACAACTCGAGTATGATAAAATAAGGCAAAAATCGTAAATATTTGTTAGAATTAATCGGGACCAATGAAAGTAATGCATAGAAACAACAGTGCTTTCGAAATTTTACATTCGGGATCTAAAGGGAATTTCAGGATCAGGAATCAAGGAGCAGTCATGTGCATGTTAAAAAAAATAGCGGTTGAATTCTCGACAGAATTCTCAGCTAATAGAGTGAAAAAGGCCGCTTACTGTGATCACTGTGCGGACTTTCCGTCCTTCGCTCTTCCTTGGGCTCTTTATCTGATCCGGGCTCCGTCTTGGCTTTCCGCTGAAGCTTCTTCATCTTCGCGCGCTGATTCTGAAACCATACTTGAACCACGCGCACGCTGAGGCCAGTGTCCTTGGCGAGTGCTTCGCGCACCTTCCTGCAGGGCTTCGGAGACACCTCGAAGGACGCCTTGAATTGACGTCGCTGTGCCGACGTAAGAATCGTCCGCGGCCGCTTCGGACCCCGACGGCCGTCCCGTGGTCGATTCTCGTCCAACAAGTCATCATCTAACAATACGATTCACATTTATATTTATAAATATTTCACTTGTACGCAGCATCGCTCTTCTCTTATTCCTTATATTTAATCTTTTATCTATTTCAAATTTCTACTTTTCAATATCAACATCCCAGCAACAAATAAGTAAATAAATAAAAAATACAAAAGTGCAACAGAACGTTTAATGCGTTTCTCTTTATAACTTTTAATGCACACTACATATTACACAAAGACACGCATACGCACACACACACACACATATACCTTCTCTTACCCATACAGCACAGAACATTGCAGCAACATTGCACTAGCATTGTAATATTGCCGAAATGTTGCTACAATGTTCTGTGCTGTATGGGAATAAAGTACACATACAGCACAGAACACCGCAGCAACATTTCGGCAATATTGCAATGTTATTGCAATGTTGTTGCAATGTTCTGTGCTGTATGGGTTATATGTATATGTTACCGTAAATACTCGAAATCCGTCACTTCGCGAACTGACTAAAGCAGGAATCCATCATTTCCCGAATTTACTAATAAATATCCGAAGAGTATATATATATTTTTTTGGAGTTTTTACTAGTAAGCTCGCGAAGTGATGAATTTCGGATATTTACGGTAACATATATAACAAATTAATATTTTTTAGATATATTTTCATAAAGCAACTTTATTTTTATAAAAACTTAATGAAACGGCCAATTATGAAATTATTGCATGTGAAACATTCAACAGCTTTCAAACATTCACGGATGGAGAATAGTAAGGGTGTGTAAATTATTATTGCGTGAATAGTTTTCGTGTTTTGAATTTTACACTGCCGCATGACGGATTGATCGTCAGACGCAAGAGGCAGCGTGGCGGTCGAAGTCGAGCAGTAGATACGGGCGGTTTCGATCAGACAGTGATCCGACAAAGCACAGGCCACGCCTACCGTGCAACATATGTACCGCGGCGCGGCAACATGTCGGCCGCGAGCAAACGCACCGGCCATACGCGCGCGGATTCCATTTTCCGCACGGGATATTTCAAGAACTCTGGGAATTCCATTGTTAAAAATTGTTTCGCTTGCCGTGGGAATACGAGGAACGGCGGAATTGTCGATCAAATCAATGAGCGCGATCGCCGTTAAAACGCCGATCATTCGTCGTTAATAAAAGCGCGATGAGCAATATATTAAAATCAACGGAAATATTTGCACGATACTGATATGATGTGAAAAAATTTGTTTCCAGTGGCTCATTGCCTCGTGAAAATTTTTACATTTTATTTTTTAAATTTTTATCGGGATCTTTTTTGATGCTTTGCCGTTATATCCGCGATTTCTATTCATACTTCATACGCGTAATATACAAAGAGAAATAGGCAGAGAGAGAGAAAGAGAGAGAGAGAGAGAGAGAAAGAGAGGAATGTATATAGAAAAGGTGGCTCACAAACTGCTCTTTCATCATTTTCTATCGTCACCGATAACACATAAAATATCTCGCGAAACGCGTGCCATAAATTGTCGAGATATCGGTCGCATAAACGTCGCGGAATAAATTCCACATCTCTTTTGGCGGCAAGATATTTTCGCGGTATTTTGATTATGCGAGAAAGGATTGGCGAATTCAACGGTAGTCTTATAGTTCAGGATGCCGCGTACACGCGTCCGCACGGTCGATATATCGCTCCCGGTCGATTTATCGCTTGATTGAAATGTAATTACCTTGAAAAGGAACAGCCCTGTTTCGAAATTCCTGTAGATTTTTACTTTGGATGTCTTTAGATTGTAGTACAACCTGCGAACAATGCAACAAGGTATGTACAATGCGTTTCTCAACGGTTTTTCATTTTATTGTTATTCGGTGTGTTCTCAAGCATTCCGCGGTAATGGTCCGGAGGGGGGGCTTTGCGAAATTGCCTCGCGGTCAAAAGCTCGCCAATCTCAATTCCCGATTCATTGCAATTTGACGGTGGAAACGGCGCGCTAATTCGATAACACGTTCGTTCGAGACAAGACGATGCGAAAGATAATCGAGCAGTTTGTTTTATCACAGAAAACGTATATGCGGAAGAGACATTAGGTCTCCTTTCTGCACGAGTAAACTACATCGAGATATTTACTTAACTAAGCTTTACGCAGAGTCGCTCAATTGTAGTGTCAGATAATGCTTCTACCAGCGAAGGGATGATGAAAACAGAGCTTCTGGTTCACATAGAGATGGGATATATTGTAGAAAATCATCTCATGCAACATGATGCGCATCACACATTTTCATTCATGCCAGTACTTGTTTATACGATACATATTTTACGTAAGAACGGCGTCTTCATTACACGAGAAATATAATGATTACGTCTCCGTGCATATATACATATATTAAGCTCCTCAATTAGGGTACAATTTCTAGCAGGCTTTAACATCGAACACCCCTTCCCAAGTAGAACAGAAAGTCATGATGACGTCAAAATAACGTCAAAATGATGCTAAAATTACGCTTTTGACATCATTTTGATGTCATTTTGACGTCATCATGACTTACTGTTCTTCCTGGGTTGTTTACGCTACTATTTGCGTATATACATCGAACCAAATTTACGTGAGAGAAACGTTTATAATTTATCATATCTTCTTGTGACAACAAAGTGATTATTTCAAATATCTTTTTAGTTACTTTGCCATTAAATGATTTTATTATACATCTACTTAAAGTCTTGTGTCCACGATGCCACGGAAAGAACGGTTTTGCTGAAATATCTAAAAATTTGACCAGATACAGATCTGAAAATAATTTTGTTAGATCATCAAAAGTAACTATGTGGGACGCTCAAACATGATGACGATGCTGCAAAAGGTTTTGATATTCCAGCAACTATTTTGGGCGTCCTAGATAATTATTTTGATGGCCCAACAAAATTATTTTCAGATCTGTATCTGGCCAAATTTTTAGATATTTCAGCAAAACCATTCTTTCCTCGAACCGAAATCGGTCCGAGATCTCGGACCGATTTCTAGCATCGCGGACACAATTACAGCACAGAACATTGCAGCAACATTTCGGCAATATTGCAATATTATTGCTGCAATGTTCTGTGCTGTATGGAAAGGCTTTAGATCGATCCTTTTTCTTCTCACTCGTAGACATTTATGAAACGCATTAAAACCCAATCTTTCTATGCACGGTCAGAGGAGAACGATAGCCGGGAAATGGGTGCGCTAATTTCAAAACGGCTGAATCGAGCGGCTGAACTCGAAACTCAACCTAGACGGGACGCGGATTTATGCGTACACACACGTCCATCCATGAAACACACGGAACAGGCGACACTCACCTTGCGGACTATTTAGAAACAGCTCGTGCTCGAAGTCTCGTCTGCAGATCGGCTGGCCCTGCCTGAGGATGTAGTGGGCGCCCCGCGGTAACGGCTGGCCGCACATGCAGCACGCGAAGCACTCCACGTGGAAGATCAGGCCGGACACCGGCCGCATCACCAGATCCGAGCAGCTGATCTTCTCCATGCATCGCGCGCACTTCACCCCGAAGATCCTCTCGTAGTCGGAGCGGCAGTAGAGCTTGAGGTCGCGTATGAAGCACGAGTGCGACAGCATCGCGCCGCATGCCGTGCACGAGAGGCACTCCTCGTGGTAATTCCTCTCGGCGACTCGCATCACGTATTTGTCGGCGATGGTGCGGCCGCAGCCGGCGCAGATCGTCTCGAGAAGACCGGACTCCGTCTTCACGGAAACGGTCGGCTCTGCGGGAACAAACGACGGCCGACGCGTTACTAGAGTTTCTCAGGTAATTTGGACATCGCGATTAGACAACGGAACTCTTAGGGTTGGTTTATAATAGCCGTAACCGTAAAAATTGGCCAATCGTAGTCGATTTATACAATTGGCCAATACGAATGGTCAATTTTTACGGTTACGGCTATTATAAACCAACCCTTACTTGAGAAACTCTGCGCGTTATAGCGACGCGTTAGGGCCATGGCACACAAAAAAACGTACGCAGTAAAACTTAAAGTTAAGCGAATCGACCAATCATAAGTTTTGAGTTTTAAGATGGAGTTCTTAAGTCTCGATTGTGATTGGTCGATTCGCTTAAGTTTATGTTTTGCTGCGTACGTTTTTTTTGTGTGCCGTGGTCCTTATTGTTGTTCGCAATCACGCCGATACCTCGGAATCGAAACCGGTCGAGTGGCTCGAAAGTAAGTAGAAGGAAGCGCAGTAGTGCGGATAGACACACGATCCGCCTTGCTGTCTGCTACGCCTGATTTGGCGCGAGACACGACTGCGTATATTTCTCGACGTAAATTTGACGTGAATTAGAGTAGGTATAAAATATTTAATAGCTCTTCTACTTTAAATTAATATTTATGCTTTCGATTTTAATGTATTATAAACAAGTACATGCGATGTATGATCTAAATGTTCCGAGAATTTTAAAGCGATATGAATGCTTTTAGAAAATGGAGTTAAAAAATTAGCATGTAACATGATATGCATATGTAACTAGTATATTGTATGATTATTTGGAAAAAGATTAGAAGTGTAAATTAATAAAATAATATGGCATTCTTAGTTTGAACGTAAAACATCTGCTTTTCTACTTTCAAGTTGGACAATAAAATTCGCAATAAATAAGATTCTTCAGTTTTAAGATCTATATCTATAGCAATTATAGTGTTATTTATTATTTTAATTTGCAATCTTTATTTTATAATTTTTCATTGCACGAAATTCCTCTTGGTAATGTTATTTACACCGCATTTTTAAGAAATGCGAATTTTTATTCTCCGCGATATCATACTCTTATCGATATCGGTAAACACTACTTGTGAAATAAATCATATGTTGAGACCAACCTCTACTTTTAGCAATCATATTGCATGTAATAATCGCAATACTTTGTAACAATTTTAGTCTTACTTCTTTTGGGAGTTCATATCTTTAGTTTAAACAATCATTTTCTGCTATTTAAAAACATTTTTTTAAATAATAGCCTCCACGATTAATTCGTGTATATATAGACTTTTTAAAACATTTTTAAATTAACTCTTAGACCTACATTTATAGTTTGTTCTTATATTTAAGACCTTAAGTCTTAAGATGTTATAAAGCAATCACAGAGCCGTATTAGCATCTTAAGACTTTACTTAAGACAGTCTTGAAATAAGAACGGATTATGAATACCGGCTTCAAAGTATTTTTGTTCAAAAATTTTAAAAACGTATGTACACGTTTCTTAACACGTTTTTATAAAATTAATTTGTTCTCACCTGCATTATTATTATCGGTTGTGGGCCGAAAAGGAATAGGTGGAACCGTCGGCAAAGGTTGGCCCGGTTCGCTTTGACGATTGAAAGAACCAGGCGCTGGAGGATAAAATTCCAACATGGTGTCTTCTCGCTGAAACCTTGAAGACAAAAAGTTTTTGAACTGCAAGGAATTTTAAAGTTTTTGCTGCAAGTTTTTGCTGGAATTCTAAACACTTGAAGGCCACACACCAATATCCAAATAAAAGTCTTTCGACCGAAGAGATCGGTTAGATCTCCAAAAGAAAAGTTTTTTTTTTCAAGGAAACTGTTCTTCTTTTTTTCTCCTTTTATCTGTTCCTATTTTTAGCACCTAGTTGTTCCAAATATCTTCACTTGATTCTCAAGTTTCGATGTAACGTCTTTTAATGATAAACGTCTTAAGTCTTTCGATGATAAATCGACAATGGATTACACTTCGGCGATAGATTACACTTCACTTGCTTCTTGTTTTGCCGAATGGATTTTTCAAATTGTTCAATTTCTTTAATACCACTTATCATCGAAATCGGAATATCGCGTGCGATGTTGTTCTGCGCTAAATATATATATAGGAATACACAATAACTTCTTCAGTCAATACACTTTAATAAATCAGTTCAGGCCCAGGCTAAATTAGTCCGTTACACCCAATCGAAATCTTGCTTCGATCAGATCTTGAACACTTGTTCCTCCAGCCAGCGAGCGGCGGAAAGCGGCGACAGGTATCTCACGACGATCGTCGTTTAGCCCTCACCGGTTCTTCGATACGGGCAATGCCGTACGTCATCCGAGTCTCATGACGAGCTGCCGGGGCTGCGGCGTGCGAGTTTAACGCGACGATCTTCCCGGACGACCTCGGGGTGTGAGATGCCACGGCCGCACCGCATTCTGGACACGAAGACGATGACCGCTCCCGATGTTTCCGTGCCCGTTTCACGTACACTTCCTCATCCACTCGTCCACTATCGGCACCGAACGCACTCCGTACGTGACAGTTTCGTACGTGTCATCGGCGCGAGCTCCGTCGCTTTTTTGACGAGACCCACCGACTTCGCCGACAGCGAAAATCATCCCCCTCTCCCACCCTCCTTTCCTCCCACCAACCCCATCCCCCACACAGCGCAGCTTTCTCTACCCTCCTGTTTGTGCGGGTGTGCGGGTGTATGTCTCGTCTTCGTCATTGGAGATAGACGAGGCATCGACGCGAGAGTGAAGAGGGCGGGTTCATCCCCCGCGGGAGCCAAAGGTGGAAGCGCGATTGGAGTCGCTCGGAACCGCCCTTGCCTGAGCGAGCCGGTGGGGTGAAGCGACACCAGTGGTCCTCAACCGGCGGCGACGTACAAGCGGGGATCAATATCCGGCCGACCATTGCCGGATTCAGTGACGTATCTCGACGAACTCGTCGGACATCGATCTTGGGCGCCGTCGAAATCTCTTTTTTTTGCAAGCGATCATGCAAAACAAAAATCCAGATCAATTCGAGGTGAGTTTATAGAACATGACAGCTTTCTCCACCCTCCCGTATGTGTGTCTCGTCTTCGTCATTGCAGATAGACGAGGCATCGAAGCGAGATTGAAGAGGACGGTTTCATCCCCCGTGGAAAAAAACATGCGTTAAAAATAGAGAATCAAACTAATGGTATATATACTATAAAGCCCATATTACTGATTTTTAATATTATAGAAATAATTCGCTCGAGGAGAGAACATGTGTGATTAATCTAACAATACAATATATAATTTTCCAAAGAATGTATTTAATTTATTTCACTTGATAGCACACCGCACATTTGACTTCAGTAAATTAATAGAAGCTGAAAGATTTTATCTTATAATTGTTTATCTATTCTGAAAGGAATGTATCACAAAAGTAATTATAAAACTGATAATCTTAGATAACTAAACTTTTAGATAATTGGAGCAATACAAAGTTCCATTAGTGAACACTGATAACTTCATAATATAATTTTATAATATTTATTTTAGATAAATATAAATGTCATTTCGAACTATTTCGTAATGATTTTATTTGATTGCACACCGCACATTTGACTTAAAAAAATTAATAGAAGCCGAAAGATTTTATCTTATATAATTGTTTATCTATTCTGAAAAGAATGTATCACAAAAGTAATTATGAAACTGATAATCTTAGATAACTACCCTACTGAAAAATTTTTATTGAGATCACAATTGAGAATAAAATTTTTATTGAGATTGCAAATGAAAACACAATTGAGAACAAAATTTTTATTGAAATCATAATTGAGATCATAATTGAGAAATAAGGATTTTCAGTAGGGTAAACTTTTAGGTAATTTGCAATACAAAGTTTCCACTAATGAACATTGATAACTTCATAATATAATTTTATAATATTTATTTTAGATAAATATAAATGTAATTTCAAACTATTTCGTAATGATCGTTCAGAGTTTGCCACGAAAGAAAAATCTATCGAGAGATATATACGATGTGGAGAAACGAAATGTAGTAAAACGCGGAGATATCGAGATGCTGTATTGACATGAAGCTATATTTGTAGACTTGAGTAGCGCTCGTCGCCGATCAGCCTCCGCTCTTTTTCCAATGCTTATAGCTCTTGCCCCCGCAGATTCGGCTAATAACCGATGCCATTTTCGAGCAGGACTGCCTGCGGACATATTTTTTCGCCGAAAGTCGGTGCGCGCTGAGTATTTGGCCGTTTGTCAGTCCGCGTAAATATGCGACAATGCCGTCCTTTGTACAGGCCGTCTATCGGCGATGTTTGCCAAATAAAAGCCTATATAGATCTCTTTGTCTCTGTTCCTGTGCTGTGCGCGGTACGAATCCCCCAATGATACGCCTAGTTGGGAACGAAACTACGGCATTGCCCCTCTGGTGCCCGATACAAAGGGGCATCAAGTTGGCGGTAATGGTGATGCAAAGTATTCGGGGGAAACACGTGCAGGTCGAGGGGGCCCTCCCCCTTCGCCCGAGATGCCCAGTTAGTATTCAGACTCGCTTAATCGTACGCGACAGTCACCATACGTCGCGCAGGATCGATGGATCCACTAGCCTTCGATCCCTCAGATCTGGCTAGTAAGAAGTCGTAAAATGGTCAATTAAACTAAATTGAAAAACTTTTTAGTTTTTTATTAAAGGAAATCTAAATTTTTTATACGTAATATCAGATAATTGAGAAAGTTTTTTTATACTTTTGGATGGTCTTTAAGTTTAAAGATCTCAGGCTTTTAAATTGTAGACATTAGAAGAAATAATTTTACGTTGCTTCTGTATATTGTATATAGAATTTTATTCCTCATGATATTTTATGTTTTCAATCGTTTATTTTCAATTATCTTTTAAATGTTATTTAATATTAGATATACCAGTAAGTAAAATTCAAAATTGTAATTTTATATGAAGAAATTTTTTATTTAATTATAATTGAGAAGCTTTTAAAATGCAATAATATTGTTTAATAATCTTCTTGATTTAATTTGCGGATCTCTATAATTCTGAAAAAGAACGAGTGATTTACAATATGTATACTTACTGGCATACTACTACTGACATACTTTTGAAAAATCTATGTAATTTAATCTAGCATTGGCTTTTGTCAATGGTCACCATCGACACCTCCGAGCGTTAAGAGTTAAAGCCGCACTATTCCAGATGTGATCCGAATCTCGATCGAGGATCCAGTTATCGATCCCGGTTTCATTTTCGGGACAATGAAAAATTAGGGATGCTCAATGACCCTTACCATTTCACGGCACGTGAAAGCACAAAAGTCGCTGCAGCATCGGATGAAATATGGGGTTCTTTGCAGGTGTATGCGACCCGAGCCCTACCCTTCTTCGGCATATTGTTTAGGATGTGACACTAACGCCGACCGTGTAATTATGTCGATACGGTTCGAGCATTATACATCCTGTGGAGAAAATCCCTGTCTGCACAGGAGGCCATCCAACTTCCCTTTGGTCACGCAGAGAAAGGGTGCCCACGCAACGATACTGCACGATGCCAAGGCCTTGACGCTTTGTTTTGCACATGTTGTGAAAATGCAGGGTGCATTGACATCGGAATTCCTTTCACGAGACACGAAAAACTCGATTGCTAAACTCTCCCTTACTTTTGCAAAATTTGAGTAATTGGACTAACCCAGCAACATTATTTTGCGCCCAATAAATACAAAATTTTTATTAAACGTATATAGTATCGTTATATTAGCTACATTTTAGAGATGAGCATATATATATATATAATGATTACGATATAAAATATATAAATTTCATGTTTATAAATTGTCTTTTCATGGCTTATAAATTTTATATTTATATATTTTATTATATTTCTTTCCTTTTGTGTTACAATTTAGATGAGACAAACTTGCAGAAAAAGATCAATTCCGTTTTACAATATTTACTTTAAATAAATAATAAATTTGGATCTTTCATTATTTCGGCAATTTCTTTACATGCGTATTTCAATTTAATTTAATATTGTAAAAAAAGTACATATATAAAATATTTTTTTATTTTTTATAAAGATAATCATACAAGAAACAAGTTATATTTCGTAGAAAATATAACAAAATTGACACTCGGCTGTGTACATTTCTTAAACTTCTTTTAGTCGCACACCTAGAAACAAACTTCTAGATATGCCTTATCCAAACAATTTTAAACAAACTTGAATAATCAAAGCGGCTTAGGGTTCAGTACAAATAGGCATTTAAAAGTAAGTGACAGAGTAAGTCTGGCTAAGAAAGAAAGGGAAATCCCAAAAACATGGACATCTGGACCTGGTCTGCATTTGGGTCAAAGTCTGACAAAAATATAATACCTGAATGAAATGCCGTTGTAAAAATACCTGAGTTGTTCTTGTTAACCAACTATAAATCAACTCTCGACTTCCGTCCTTGGATTATTAAATCCACGTATTATTGCTTTTCTATACAACAATTACGGCGAGAATCATATGCTACAGCTCTATCAATTCCCAAATTTCGCAGAAAATTCGAATACGATAGGATACGATACGCAATGTACCTCGCGCAACGTATACTTCTCGCGACAAAAAAAGAAGAAGAGAAAGTCGTCACCGTCGCTTTTCGGAGCTCGATGGAATCCAAACTCGACGCCACCCCATCACCTCGCAATGACAGCCATGGGATGAATTCTAATAACGTGTCCTCTTTAGCCTAGCGCGCACGAATCCATCTTTTGCTAACGAGGGTGGAAGTTCACGATTGCGTCCCAGGAATGCGTGATGACTACTTTGTTTGGAATGCAGCACGGCGCGGCGCCCATACGAGAGCGAAACGAGAGTATATGCAATGGCGGAGAACACCCGAACGCTCCAAGCGTAAGCTGAGCTTTCGAGGTCTCCTATCCAAGACGCCGCGCCGGCAGGAACTGTTGACTCTCGAGATAGCTTCAGAAGAGCGTTATGTATCATTTTCAACTACATATGATATAACCGTTAAGAGATTTAATAAGAATTTGAAATAATTATATACATCTAAAGCAAAGTTGAAGCCAAATAATCAAAATAATCCGATTAAAATCTGAAAAATAATCAATAGTAGTTAAGGGAGATACCAAAGTGGCTAATAATTTAATAACGAGTAATAATTACTACATCTTCAAGAGAAACCTCGAGAACCTTGATATTAGAGGAGGCAGTCGTCTCAACGATAATCCGCCACTGGTTATACGGAAAACGTGGCTGAAACGCAGCTCCAGGACGCGAAGCGTAGCTGAAAGCAGCTGCGCGCCTCCCTGGAATGCGTCCCTGTTACCCGGCACCGGGATACTACAGAGAGAGAGTGAGAGAGAGGGGACCAAGGAGGGTTCGTACGTTCCTTCCGATCCCGCTACTCTTTGGCATTCGGGCTTTAGCATCGCACGGTTCAATAAAGGAACGCCCCCCGGCCCGAGTTCAAACCGAATTCACTCGTATTACCCCCGAGTACCGGGGGTTCTACCTGCGCAATAATGTAAAACAATGTTACGTATCGTTTTGCATGCGCCGTCGTAAGGTGTAATTGGTAAATTCTTGCGAGTCATCGTGTTGGGTTGATCACATGGGTTTGTCACATCTGCCGAATGAAGATGAGAAAGAACAAAATTTCAAAGCAGAACAGCCGCCACGGCCTTCAGTTATTCAACTTTTCGTCTTCTGTCAGAGAGAAATTTCTCCAAACTCTTGAAGAAACAGCCTTTTTGTTGAACTCTTTTATAATTCTATTTAGCACAAAACTTAACTTTCGCAAACCTTTTGCACGAATCCATTATCGTAAATCTTTCACTCTTTTGTCTATTTTCTCTATTAGACGCATTTTTTCTATTGACGTCAACACTTTCTTACGTGAAGATCTTTATATTCAGTACTTATTGTTAGTAGTGTCATCAATAATTTCATGACATAGACAGCTGACTAATTTTAAGCAATTAAGATTATTGCAAAAAAAAATAACATGTAATAAAACACTTCTCATATTCTATAATTCGGCATTTTAATTTAAATAACAGTCTTTTGAGTAACTGCGTTTTCGGCTAATTCAGAGTCGAGTGCAGTAAGAAAAATTTTTTTTTTGTTATTAAAATTATGTTCGAGAGAGTGTGGCATATTTTGTATATTATTCGAGGAGACCAAACTGTCGCATTGCGTTCCACATTGAATAATTATCGAAAATTGTAACCTACATAACTTTATGCAAAGCATGTCGTTACTGCATTTTGATCGCACATTTATTTGGCTTACACGTCGGGAGTTTAATACGCCGGAAATTATGAAATGTAATAAAGTTATAATTCAAATTTTTGTACATTTGCCCGACGGATTCCCCGGCAAAAACCTGTGAAAATCAACGCGGACTTAAAAGTGGAATAATTTTCGTCCGCGCTGCGTGCCGCTTTACATTTATATCATTGTCGTGATATCACCACCTCGGATAATTGTCCGGGGATATTAAAACTATTGCCGCACGTATGAATATTCATGTCGCTATTACAAGAAACGTTTTATTTTCTGTCGCTTCGGTCATCATAAATTCAAATCGCGGCCGAAGGAAAGATTTTTTCTTCCACTCTCGGCTCTCTGCTGGTATCCTTGAAAAATGGATGCGAACCTTGATACCGCCTCTGCAGGAGTTACACGCGAACCTCGGAATGTCGGGCATATTGCTATTTATCATAATAACTATTCATATCGCCAGAAAAGTAAATATTCCGAGACACGAGGGGCGCACCTGACGACAGAAATTGCGTTTTACGTGCTGCGCCCAGATATACAAAGCGATATTTCGTCATCCCTCAAAAGTCTTCAATAAAATGACTAGCACCTGTTATGCACTAGCTGTATTTAGGGTCAAATTTAAACATATTTGCAAAATATTAAAGAAGGACACTGTCAGTTTAAAACCAATAAATAAAATAAAAAGGGCTAATGAGAGTCAGTGCGGTTCTAGGAGCACAAAGTATTGTGTAATTCTTAGTTAAATTACACGCATAAATACACAATTGGAGTTTCGCTCTTTCTTTCTCCTTTCCATCTGGTGAGTTACATAATTTTAATGTTTAAATACTCTTATTAATCGTTTCCTTTGTGTGGTTACCTTCAGGCTGGCCTTTTCAATATCATTCGGCCTACCAACCGTTTGTAACCGAAGTCTTTCGTGGAGAGTATGCCCTAGATGTAAAGGAGAAATTGGGAACGTAATAGGAAATTTGCGCTGAAGATGGCCCGAATAGGAGCCGAAACGTTCGAATATTTATAACTATATTAATTTGCGAATTCAAATTTATGCATGTCATTTAATTAAGAATTACACAATACTTTGTGCTCCTAGAACCCCTAGAACCGCACTGACTCTCATTAGTCCTTTTTATTTTACATATTTGCAAAAATTGAGTGGAATTTTTAAAGGTAGGAAGATACTAAAGGTCCGAAGTCTTAAAACGATTCCAAAAAATTTCACCCCCTTTTACTATAAAATTCAACCATCACGCAGACTCAATTGTTGATACTACTTCTCCGTTGGTTTACCATTAATCAACAATGCGCTTCCAGTGCGGAATAATTCATCTGGAGCGGAAAATAAGAATGACGAGCACGAAATTTAAAGGAAACTGGAGGGATTCTTTTTTTTTTACACCGAGACCTCAGCGATAAAGAATCATCTGAGAATCGCCGTGATCGATTACAATGTCGCCACGCGGTATTTCCCCGATACCAGCCGAACGCGCAATATAGACGCTTGGCAAACAATTACCTCATCCCTCCCCCATCATCCCCCGTCGCTCCACGCGCCACCCCCTCCTTCTCCCGCGCTCCTTCAACCCCCGATTTTGCGTATCTGTCTCTCTGTGAAGAGATTTTGATTCGAACGCGATTGAGGAGCGAGGGCGAGGGGTAAAGGGGGAGGATTCACCCTCGCTCGACTTCCGCTGAAAAACATATCGCCCGGTCGGGCCGGGCTCGCGGCGCTACGAAGGTGAGCGTTAGATCGCGATTAACAGCGAATTTCGGGACTTCAAAGAGCGATTTTCCGCACGCTTGAACATCGGCGCTCTCGCGCGACCACGCGCGGAGGGGGTCCCCGCGTGGGCGCCACGTGCCGTCACGTGTGGGAGCGCCGTGTGACGTTACACGATCGGCGATCGGCTGCTACCGGTGGTACGCCTCCCTGTTATTCATCCCCCATTGTCTCTTTCGCTCTCTCTCTCTCTTTCTCTCGTTCCCTCTGACTCGATGAGACAGGAGAAATAACTTGTCGACGATGAGATGCGAGATACGATACGAGACACGTCGCGGATCGTTTTGCGAGAGATAATCGGAGGATCTAGATTAACTCGCTCGTTCACGGCTGTAAAACACCTTGTAGCGAGAGAGCGATATTATATGAGATGTCATATGCGATTGGGAAAAGAAAATTTAATTGTCGTTTTTTAAATTAAATGAGAGAAAGAGTGGGGGGAGTAATGGAGAGAAAAGTGGTAAACTCAATATAAAAATGAGTTAACACTAAAGCTACCGACAATTTATATATATATACCTATTTCTACCAAACCGGATTATATGTATATTAAGAAAAAGTCGTGAAGCCAATTGAGGAAAAGCGATAACATTGAATGTAGAATTTTTATCAAAAATTTAAAAACGGTCATTTGACCGGCGGTGGTATAGTTTTAGTGTTAATCAAAAGTTTAAAAACGATCATTTGACCGGCGGTGATAAGTTTAGTGTTAACCATATATACACTGAAAAAAAAATGCCGTTGCTTCAATTAAACGTCTACGTCACGGGCTGTCACAAACATAAATAGTTCATTCAATTGTATTATGATTG
>NJRP01000138.1:402299-412328 GCA_003063835.1 Aphaenogaster floridana | reverse complement strand
TAGCCCAGTAAATTATGAAGTAAAGTAAGCCACTAAAATGAAAAAATAAAAACGTATATCATGAAAATATTAATTTTCGAATTCGAATTTTAGCTTGGAGGGGAGTTCATTTGCGGACCCATGTTTATAGGAAAAAAAAGTCTTATTTTGACCTCTAGAATACGCTCCTAAAGTATAGTGCATCATTTCAGATACACCCTGTATATATCAATTATTATATATATTAATTCACACAACTCCATATTAAAATTAAAACAGTAAAATGAATTCTTGCGGTCTACTTTGTAAAACAAAAAATGTTAAACTTAATGAAATGAAAAATAGAAAGGTGTCTCTGACTTCAGTCGTCAAATTCTTCTTTTTTTTTATCAAAGAGAAAATTATTTCGTAGAATGGACATTACGTGTACTTACCGCTCTTCAATTTTAGGCCTGAAATGAAGATTAGATTCAACATCGTTATTCAATTTAAAGAGCGCCCGACTGCTTTTGCAAACATTGCGTGAACAGTGACACGTTATTACAACCCCGTAATGAAACACCTTCGATCCGAAAATATATCCTCTATCGATCGCATGCATATGCATGCACGGCGCGATCGTTGCGGGCGGGCGGGCGGGTGGTTGAGCACCCTTATCAAATATTCCTAGCGCGCATGTCAGCTGATCGGGGGTGGAATATCAAAGGCGCCGAGGGCGGGGCTGCGAGGACTCGCATGGCTTCGCCGTCGCGAGGAGCCTCTTTTACTGTTCTTCGCGAACAATAACCTTTAACCTTATCTTACTTAAACGCCAACTTGGCCCGAACTTCCGAATACAGATAAAGTTCATTCAATGTTAATGTTTCGCGTAAATTAAGTGTCCTTTATCAGGGATAACATTTATTCATGGCCTCGTCCTCGCCTACGATTCGTTCTACGCTTCCACCTTCGCCAGTATCTCCTCGTCGTTTTTTCCTTCATTCAAGCAGATATCTCAGCTGTGATATTTTTTTTATTAGATAATATTTAGTTTGATATTTTTCTCTTGTGTTACTATTACACATTTCAGGTAAGTGTGATTGTCTTTGGCATCTGTTTTTAAGGTAATATTTTAAAAAATTAGCATCAAGTAAGATTAGTATACATAAATATTAAATGATAGAAATAGTTACGTTTCATACTCTCAATAATATTAATATCCCTCAAGCTTAGCTCGTAAGCAATTGATTTTAATAAAAAATGTGCTATTAAATTTGTTATTAAACAAAGAAATAATTTATTGTATTATTTATCAAAGCGTATTATTTGCCCACGACATTTTAATAAACTAGTAAATTAAATCAGAATACAAAATTAACAGTATTTAGATGATACATTTATAATATGTCTTGCTATTGTTTTTAGAAAATCCTTTCCACGTCTATCGAATAAAAAGCTTTCGCACGGAATGGCAGCATTTTGTATTCTCTTGCAAATGAGTTCTTTGTAACGCGTAATATTTCTCCTGATGCCGTCGCAAAATGTCTTTCAACCTGTGAACCCACCTGCTAATTACTATTATTAATATAATTCACTTAGAGCCTACCTTCTGCTTACAATTTATACTTTCAAATGGACGTCCATAACTTCAAACAAATTATTAGTAACTTCATTAAATCTTCCTTTTATTTGTCGAATAATTTTCTGCTATTTAATTTTCACCTCGGAACAAGCTATCTTTTGCATGACACGTCAACATCGCGTTGTTTGTTTTTGTCTGACGCTTTTGAAATTGCAGCTTGCTCCTTTTTCTACGGTGCATTGCATCACAATGCGGCGATATCGCCACGGGTTTCCGCCCTGCGTCTATACACAGGAGGAACAAAACGATGGACAGGGTCGAGAAGAAGGGGGGGACGAAACAAGAACCCTACGCTAGCATAATGCGATTATGCATAAAGAGAGATGGAGGGAATAGGGAGAATTAAATATGACTTAAAAAGGCATTAGACTAATTTTCGCGCGTATTTCTTTTAACCGTTGTTCGAAACTTTTCAATTTGTATAAATATTACTCGCATCTAAGAGTCAGCTTTTTCTCTGATGCTTAAGTAATCAAAAAGCAGATCACTTTCGAACGCAGGAGTGCGTGAAATATTAAACATCCGGAGGATTTTCCTTGAGATAACACTTGAATTCTTGTTAATGTTTAAGGAGGTTTGAGTTTGTATTGATTCGAAATATCATACTTTGTTAAACACCTTTTTCTTTCAGTTTTTATATCATTTAAGATTTTCAATATAAAGGACCACGCACTAATTATATGAAAAAGTGGCCCCCGTTAAAATCGACCAAAACTATGGAAAAGTGTACTTTGTGTGATGCCGATCAAAAGTTCAAATGGGCACGACCTTCGAAATATGCTAATTTTTAAGCTACGAGCCCATAAAAGTAATATTGGTTGGCTCATTTTTAGACAAAAATGCCAAAAGTGTACTTTGTGTGATGCCGATCAAAAGTTCAAATGGGCACGACCTTCAAAATATGCTAGTTTTTAAGCTACGAGCCCATAAAGGTAATATTGGTGGGTATTTTTGTCTAAAAATGAGCCCACCAATATTACCTTTATGGGCTCGTAGCTTAAAAACTAGCATATTTTGAAGGTCGTGCCGCCCATTTGAACTTTTGATCACACAAAGTACACTTTTCCATACTTTTGGTCGATTTTAACGGGGGTTACTTTTTCATATAATTAGTGCGCGACGCTTTAGTTCGACGTTATTTTGTTTTAATTCTTGTTAATATTTGTTAAACCTTAGTTATTTTTACTGTAACGCATTTTTTAATCGTTTAATCACCTAATAACTGCATCGTGCAGATTGCAAAAATATAAATAAAAAATCGAGATACTTTTTCTGTTTACGATTTTTCATAAATTTACATTAACATTTCGATTATCGTTTCACGGCAAAGAAAGATACAATTTAACATAGTCGCATTTTTTACATTCGATAGCTCTATTGATTCGTAAGCTTTCACTTTCGTTTAATTGTTACTCTTGATAACAAAATGCACTAATATACTAATATCATTTCTCTTCAATTTAAACAAAATTACAATGAAATTACATAGAAAAAACTAATTTTGAGTAGCGATTCCTTCGCGCGCAACTATGATTACAGAAAAAGCTACGAAATAAATTAACAACCACGACGTAGAGCCATAATATAATAAGCTACATACGCAATACGAAAGGAGATATATAATATCTATTAATTAGAAGCTGTGATAAGCGCAAGTAATCTTAGGAAGTTACTTTCCCTAATTTAATTTCGTAATATTATCAATCCGCTCGAAGGCACTTGCGAAGAGCTTAGTGTTGCATTGCGTAATCAATACGACAATAATAATGACAATCAGACGTCCGCTTTAAAGCGTTCAGCCGCCGCGTCGGGGACGCGTCGGGGTGGCATCGGCGCGCGAAGGACGCATACAATACGCGTATCTCCGTCGGCTTTGCCTAACAAGATTGACCTCCCACGAGCCGCGTCCGTGTATCGAGGGGGTTTTTGGCCGGCGATTAATCCGCGCGGTGACTTTTCGTTTCTACCGAGAGAGAGAGAGAGAGAGGGGGGGGGAGAGAGAATCAAAAGAGAAAAAGAGAGAGAGCGAGGAGCCGGAGAGACTAGGGGTCCAGCTGTCGACGGGGCACCGGCTGCGCGTACAATATCGCCGTGGCTTTTGGGGGATCCAAGATGACGGCTCTTCCGTCTCGCGCGTTATGCGACGAGGGGTTACTGCCGTTACGACGGTGGCGGTGGCGTCAGCTTGCGCGCAGAAGAAACGGCTGACCCCATATCCCGTGGACGGCCGCCGCCGAGGAGACGCCGTCGTCGCAGTGGCGACCGATCCTGAGGGAAAAAGTCCCGACCCTCGCGGATTTATTGCGAGTAACGATTTGCTCCAAGATTCAGCGGCCGCGCGCGATGGGGAAAGGAGCCGGCGACGAATCCTTCCAAGGGCGAGGGGGAACAGCTCCTAATTAATATTATTCTTTCGCCACGCGATAACGCTTTCATTCTGTTCACTCTTGATAAAACAGAGGTGGCCAAACGGTCGATCGCGGACACTCGGCCGGTCGATCGCCTGGCAACATGAAATTCATAATATGACAGTTGTAATTACAATGTAACCATAATTAACCCTTCGCCGACCACGTGGGTCTTTCAAGATCCAGTCGATATTTCAATTTCGAATTTAACGGAGATAAATTGCTCTAATTTTGTGACTCATAAAAAAAACCCATATAAGAATCAGGCATATATAAATAGATTCTTAAAGCCTTTGATAGTATGCTTGAATTTTTTCAGATTTTTGGCCCTAAAAGATCCAGGTGGTCGACGGAAGTAGCAAAATTACACGTGGTCTGCGAAGGGTTAATTTAATTATTGCTGTTTTATGCCCAATCGCAACATAAACACATAAGATAAAATAAACATGCTTACTTCACATATAAACCTAGATCGCTGCGACAGGGAACAGTAGATCGCGATGGGGTGAAGAAGCTGAAAGTAGATCTCGATGCTTCTAAGTTTGACCACCTCTGTTATAAAATAACCGTTTAGTTTCGATATTCTTCTCAATTGTCATTCTGTACGTGGCTGTTATCTATCGATAGATCTGTTTTTCTTAACAGAACTTCTTGCACAGTTCATCTTTTCTCGTTTTCTTTCCAATGTGAAAAGTAAAAGAGGAAAGATGAACCGTGCAAGAAGTTCAACTAAAAAGCACAGGCCTGATACAAAGGTAGTTTGATAACTTTGGTAAAAAAGCAAGTAAAACACATTTTTTTTTGGAAAAAATCAATTTTATTTTTCAACATAGTCTCCTTTGAGGGCTACGCACTTGGTCCAGCGATTTTCCAATTTTTTCATTCCGTCCGAAAAATAGATTTTGTCAAACTGCAAAACAGTCGTTGACGGCGGCGATGGCATCCTGATTTGATGAAAATTTCTTCCCACTGAGCTAAATTTTTAATTTCGGGAACAGAAAGAAGTCTTGGCCCCGTGCAACTTCCTCCTGTTCCCGAAATTAAAAATTTAGCTCGGTGGGAAGAAATTTTCGTCAGATCAGGATGCCATCGCCGCCGTCAACGACTGTTTTGCAATTTAACAAAACCTATTTTTCGGACGGAATAAAAAAATTGGAAAATTGCTGGACCAAGTGTGTAGCCCTCAAAGGAGACTATGTTAAAAAATAAAATTGATTTTTTCTAAAAAAAAATGTGTTTTACTTGCTTTTTTACCAAACTTATCAAACTACCCTCGTATTTCGTCTATATTTTTAATTTATATTTTAGTGTCTTTATCTATATTGTGCCTATGCTAGATTGTATCTTTTTCCTGGCCATCCGTGACCTCTTTCGCTCGAGTTGGCCGGGTTGCGTATCTTCGGGAGGAAAAACTATAACGGGAAAAGTACACTTTGTTAACAATTTTTGGGAAATACGAAATAATAGCAATTTGTTTGGATAACCGTTTTTCCAATCAGATAATCTGTTAAACGTCGACATCAAAAGTGCGATAATATATCATAATACTACAAGATAGAGTACTTTGTAGACTGATGAGCCTGGAATCATTTGGTGCGGGGGAAGATAATTGATCCGGGCGTCGCTGTGATCTCACATTTTATTTTAATTTACGAATCTCTCAGGCTAGATTTACATAAAATATGATTAATCGGTATAACGATTGCGCATATAATACATCTGTAATGCCGAGAAAAATATATTGCACGTATTCTACATCTTCAACATCTTTACATATACAAAGTGCGCGAACGCGGCGCGGCGCCGCTCGCAAGGAGGTGTCGGGGGAAACGCAGGTCGCGGCAAGAGCATCCTCGCCTGTCCGCCTCGCAAATCGTGATTTATCGAAATGGCCGGAACGAATCCGGCCTAATCCATCACCACGACTTTTCTCTCCCCGTGGAGAAAAATCTTCTACACGGTCACTTCTACGGCCACCCGTTGTTCGCGACACGTGTCGGCAACTTTCAACAACTCTTCCGCGATAAATGCACGAGACACACATAAAAAAAAATGCTCGGAGTCTGGGATCGGGTGACAAATAGTACGTGATTTTCGGGCGAAAATTGGCCCGGGAAATAAGAAAAAAAAAGTTTGTACAAGCGGAGACGCTTGAGAAATGTATCGCAAAAATTCGCGTTAAAACTAAACCTGTACTTCAGTAGAGACGAAACGTCCGGTTAGAAGATAACGGATCATTTTGTTTCATTTGCGTTAAATCGAAACTGATAGAAAGACAGGCTTTAGATAGAAGAATGTAGTGTACGATAAAATCAATTTTTCGCTGACGGCAATTATTCCCAATTTATAAAATAATTGTGCGCTCATTAAAACCGTTAAATTTCGGAAAGAAATATTATTATAAAAAAAGAAGCCTTTATTTTTCTATAAACGTACATCTTTAATCGAAATATATGTGCTTGTAGTTCCTTGCGACCATGGTATAAATAATGGGTGCTTTCCATTTAATAACACAAGTTGACACAAGTATCATTCTGTCTTTATTACTCATTGAATGCTAAAGAAAGATAGAACGATGTTTATGTCGACTTGTGTCACTAAATGGAAAGCACCCAATAGCTCGTGCTACTTTATTACGTGATGGCCATAGCACAATTTTGATTTCAAAAACTTTTTGTTATTTTGTGTGTATATATGCGTTGAAATCAAACCTGTACTTCAGTAGAGACGGAACGTCCAGTTAGAAGATAATGGAACATTTTGTTTCATTTGCGAGTCGCTAAATCGAAACAGATAGAAAGACGAGCTTCAGATAAAAAGACGTGGTGTACGATAAAATCAATTTTTCGCTGATGTGGCAATCATTCTTAATTTATAAAATAATTGCACACTCATTGAAACCGTTAAATTTCGGAAAAAAAACATTATCGTAAAGAAGCCTTTTTTTTCGACAAACGTACATCTTAAATCGAAACTGATAGAAAGACAGGCTTCAGATAGAAGAATGTAGTGTATGATAAAATCAATTTTTCGCTGACGGCAATTATTCTCAATTTATAAAATAGTTGTGCGCTCATTAAAACCGTTAAATTTCGGAAAAAAACATCGTAAAGAAGCCTTTATTTTTCTATGAACGTACATCTTTAATCGAAATATATGTGTTTGTAGTTTCTTATGACCATGGTATAAATAATAGCACTACTAGTGCTACTTTATTACGTGACGGCCATAGCACAATTTTAATTTCAAAAAACTTTTTTTTGTTACTTCATGTTAAATAGAAAAAATATATGTGTGTGTGTTACGTATATATATAGACAGCAAGGATCTGGCTTGTACTATTTTTTTTAATCCCAAAATTCGCGTTAAGGGACGAGACTCACGCGTCCTGCGTTCGATTACTCGCGGAACGAACGGCGACAAATTTACACGAACGCATTAACGGCGGGGTGTCGTTACAGGTGGCGATAGGGGTGGCCCTGCGAATGGTAGGAGGAAGTGATTTATAAAAGTACACCGAATTTCGATCGTTGCACGTGTGCTAAAGCTCTCGTTTTAGCGGCCACCGCGCCTGTTTCCAGCCGGCCCTACCTCTCGTTTTTTTTTTCAATTCCATCTCGCAATTCATGGTCTCCAAAATTAGTGTCTACGTATCGTCGTCGAGAAAAATTATTACCTCTATGCATCCATACACGAGGGAGACAGAGAGAAAGAGAGACAGAGACAGACATAGTGCGAGAGAATTCTATTTTGAGATCATACGGTGTAGCGTGATTGGACGAAAGATGGAAAATATTTGGAAAAATAATTGACGTTAAAATACGTTAACATTAAAAATCATGCGAACAATACGTGTGAAGCTGAAACGTACACTTGCAATAAAATATACACAATACATTACGTCCTCGTACATACATATATGGGAATATTTCAGAAAAGATAATTCAGCAAGTAAAAGCATCAGTTCGTATATACTGATTTTGTTCCCGAGTCACAATCATTTTTGTCTGTGAACAAATTGTGATCATTTGGAATAAAAACGGACAAATAAAACACATGTAAAACTCGTAAGCAAACTCGAATAAAAGAAATGTGAAAATATTCACGTAAACTATTTTAATTACATTTATACGCTGAATTCATCTTTAAATTTATGGCTGCGGTCAACTTGGTGCTATAAATGCTTTGAAGCATTTTTTGATTGGTCAATTAATAGAATTCTTTATTCTGATTGGTCAATTGAACGCTTCAAAGCATTTGTAGCATCAAGTTGACCGCAGCCTATATCTGCATATTATGGAAAACGTCCCGTATAAAAAAATTGATCAATTTAGATAATGCTATCAGTTTAGGTGGATTTTTATTCATGTATATTAATATGACTAATCGAAAATTTGCTATATTGATGGAGCTAATGTACTTTAATGTACCTTAAAGAAAATTTTAAACATTCTGATATCAGTTACTTTCGTGAACTATTATCTATCTTATTGCTTATCTAAACTATTTATCTAAATTGATAATTTCTTTTACATAAGATGTTCATATCCCCAATATGCGCTGGAATACAAATAATAAAATGCTTTGCAATAATTATTTACATATTTTCCAAAATAACATGTAGTCTTACATCCAATCTCGATACATCACTTTTGTCATGAATTTTATAAAAGTGTGTGAAAAATTATACAGGGTGTCCCAGCTAACTTGACCACCTTGAATATCTCGCTTATTTTTAATAATATAATAGGAAGAAATGTTTTAGACAAAAGAATTGTTTATTGTCAGGGAGCGAATACTGTCCCGTACAAAAAATTTTTTTCAAAGTCATACTTTTATAGATTTCAAAGTCATCGATATTTTTTTTAATGGAACTAGATATTTTTTTTATCATGACGTGATAATAGTAGAGGTGAAGACCTTTCCAACGACCTATTACACAATGACCTTCACGTGACCTTGAGCATTGAAAATCAAAAAATAATTGGAAATGTTATAAATGATGGAATACTTACGATAAAAGGTTTAATAGAAAAAATTTATTTCAACAAATGCTCAAAATGATGTCCATCGACTTCAATACATTTTTGTCTCGGCTAATGTTAGTGATAAGTTTCTTATACCTTGTATCCATTCAGCGGAATGGTTCGAAGAGGAGGAATGTTATCATGAAGTGTTAGTAAATAAGTTTCTCGTATTCTCAATGACAAACAGTTTCAATTTGCAAACGCTGGTAGGCTTCCAATTTCATGTACTACTGTCAGTTCGATTGAGAAATTCATCGTGAGCAATTTTCCTCAGTAATTGTGAGGGCTTTCGTTATTTTTGTGGAAGGATGGCATTTTTGAGTGTAGCAGAGAATTTTTTTAATGGCGAGAGTACTTAAGGACATTGTTTATGAACATGTTCCAACAACGACCGAAGATATGAGGATGCGTATTAGAACTGCATGTTCTAATATCAGTCAGGAAACGATAAGGTAAGAGAATCATTTATTGGCCGTATACAAAAATGTATTGAAGTCGATGGACATCATTTTGAGCATTTGTTGAAAAAAATTTTTTTCTATTAAACCTTTTATCGTAAGTATTCCATCATTTATAACATTTCCAATTATTTATTTATTTTCCATGCTCAAGGTCACGTGAAGGTCATTGTGTAATAGGTCGTTGGAAAGGTTTTCACCTCTACTATCACGCCATGATAAAAAAAATATCTAGTTCCATTTAAAGAAATATCGATTACCTTGAAATCTAAAAAATGACCTTGAAAAAATTTTTTGTACGGGACAGTATTCGTCCCCTGACAACAAACAATTCTTGTCTATAACATTTCTTTCTATCATTAAAAATAAGCGAGATATTCAAGATGGTCAAGTTAGCTAGGACACCCTGTATATTAATTTCTCCATATCTACGTAAAAGTAAACTGTTTTTTTATATGAATTCCAAAGTAGAGTCCTTGCTCTTGATAAAAGCTCCTTGATGAAATAAACATATTTAACTAAAAAATGCGACTATA
>NJRP01000138.1:387040-402199 GCA_003063835.1 Aphaenogaster floridana | reverse complement strand
CAGTGAAGCGGGAAACTCAATACACACAATTATAAATATTTGTATCATCATCAAACTGCAAGATTGCAATGATTCGCCTACTTCAACAAATATATAGATGCTGTAAATGTATTATGAAAATATATCAAGTCATGAAGTCTTGGTAAAGGATATCAATCTGATGACTCGCATTCATCGTCGTACAAGAGAAAAATAATGTCACACGTTAATGACGGATTCATTACTCCGTCTTTATCACGTTGAACCTTCACACATTTAAAGTGCGTGCATAACACGATAATCCGAGAAGTAACGATTACTTATAAATCAAAGTACGTAATTAAATCCGGGGAGAGGAGAGGGGAGATTAAACGGAGCTAGTTTTTGGTAAGGGCTTCAGTTTGGAAATCAGCTCGCGCCGCTGCTCGTGGTACTCCTGAAAGCAGGGCACGATGCACAAATTGATCTGGCATTCGGGACAATGATACTTGGTCTTCCTACGGAGTATCCTGCCGTGGGCGTCTATCGTGTTCCAGCAGTGATTGCAGCCTAAGGCAGGACCTTGGCGCAACACCGGACAGTGACCTAATCGTTGATCCCCTGTGCTTTCGCGAAACTCTCTGCTACTGCTCGTCTATATAAACACACACAGAGATATATTACATTTATTTAGTTCCTTTGATAAGATCCGCTGATTTTAAAAATAAATAATAAACTGCCTAAATAAAGAAAAAGTAGAAACTAATTCTGCTACAACACCTGCTAATATAGAACAAGATTTAATGCCTTAATATTTGGACATAAATTAATACTCGAATCATGGTGTCTTAAATCCAACTTTTACATCCAATCCTCCATACATATTACAGATTTAATCCATTAACAGGTAAAATCTATCATTAAAAATAAACGAGATATTCAAGGTGGTCAAGTTAGCTGGGACACCCTGTATATTAATTTCTCCATATCTATGTTAAAGTAAACTGTTTTTTTATATGAATTCCAAAGTAGAGTCCTTGCTCTTGATAAAAGCTCCTTGATGAAATAAACATATTTAACTAAAAAATGCGACTATATAAAAATTACTGAAGGACTGACAGTGAAGCGGGAAACTCAATACACACAATTATAAATATTTGTATCATCATCAAACTGCAAGATTGCAATGATTCGCCTACTTCAAAAAATATATAGATGCTGTAAATGTATTATGAAAATATATCAATAATCAAAATATATCGATCTTTGTACATCCAGACATTAATGGTTTAGCGGTTTCTCAAATGCAAACGTTTGTCTGTCATTGATCCTCATCTCGATTGTACAAACGCGCGTCCAATATTTACCTGCGGCGATGAGGAAGTCCGTCGCAACTCCGTCGTCTTCACCCTCAGTCCGCCGGAAGTGCCACTACTGCTGCCGCTGGTCCCCAGCTCGGAGACGGTAGCCGGTGTAACCGGTGTAGTTGGGGTCTCCTCGCATACCTCTTCCTCCGTCTTAATGATGGGCGCCGGTTCGATCACTATCGAAGGACTCGTGGTCCTGCCGGGCAGCTCCGGATGCGAGTGCTGCCGTTGTATCCAGTACGTCCCGGACGTGCTCGGTTGCTGGGACAGCAGTGGATGCGAGTGCTGCTTCGTCAGGTAGGACGGCTGGGGCACCGTCAGCAGGTTGGGCGACGTCGTCACCGTCAGCAGATTCGGTTGGCCGACCAGCATGGTGTGCGGCGGTGGTGAAATACGCGACTCCTCGAAGCTCCTCGACGTTTGGGGAAGATTCAGGGTCGGTGTGGCGAGGTGAACGGAGGTCGAGACGATGTGCGGAGAGAAAGAGCCCGTCTCGCCGTCCGGTGACAAGTGACTCGGTTCCTTCTTCACTCGCGGCTGCCTGATCAGCAGCCGATGCCTTTTCGTTACTTGCGTCTGCTTGCAATGAAGAACTATAATAATAAATAAATAGATTTTAGCCATGGTGAGAAGAATCGATACATTACCAACGTTTGCGCTTAGATGTAGTAAACGTGATACTAGTCTTTATTCGACAACAGAGACTGATATCTTGTGTCGCGAAAATGAATTATTGTGCCTTAATGTTATACATACATTAACTGTATATATATTAACACACAAAAAGATTAATAATTGTGTCAAACAATTGTTTAATAATTACAGATAAATGTTGTATAATACGATGCTATAAGAACATAATTAGATCATTGCGCTTTAATTAACACAATCGTTTCTTTTTTAGATTATTATCTTCGCAGAGAACTGAAGGATTGATAATCGGAACTTAATCGGATAATTGTAATATAAAATCAACTGTTTGCTCGAACGATTAATAAAGAAAAAAGGTTGTAAAATATTCCAAAGAAGTAAATAGGACTCCTATTCTGTTGCAAATTGTTAGAATAATTTTTATTCCTTCTGAATTATTTTTCAATCCTTTATATAAGGGGTATAAATGCTTCTTAACAGTGCAATTAACAGCTAATTTTACTATATATTAAGAACTAATTTCTATTTAAGTTAAATCACTCAAATATATATTTTTCGATCTTCGCACAAAGCAGATTTGTCTTCATTCCGCAGTAATCGAAAGTTTGCAGTTTACAGAAACAAATAAAAGATAAGAGGTACAATTTCAAAATATCTTTCGAGTTATCTTAAGCGTTCACATTCTTTTGTGCTCAATACATGCATTACTCTGCTGTTCTAATAATTCAGTTATTATAAATATACGTAACAAATAGTACAACAAATAAAAGAAAGATTGTTTCTGCAAGCTAAATTAGGAACATTAATCTTTACAAAGTTTATATGTGTACGTCTTACGTTTATTTTATAATTAATACTAAAAAACCATATTTATCTTTGTATCAAGTACCTATCATATTTTACACACTGTGGGGAGAGAATTAGACTAATCATTATTACAATTAAACGTAACAGAAAAAACAGATGTCATAGAGAAATAATGTACATATATTTATCCATTCTTTATATACGAGTGCGCTTCTTCTAAAACTGACCATATCTCACATTAAATTTACATTTTGTTTCAAAATGATACAACTATTTTCACGAAGTTTGGTTTGATTTGATTTGGAATATTTAATACATCGAGTATATAATTGCATTTGTTTGTATCATGATCCACGTACGTTTCCATCAACGTAACTTTCTGATTTTATTAATAAAAGCAGGTAAGTAAATGTAAATACCTGGAAAGAAATAATAATATATACTAAAATAATACTCTATTATAATACATAACAAAATATATGTCAATTTCTTGCATACAACATAAAAAGCACAAAAAATTGTACAAACTTCCAGGTATAGAAGAAAACATATAGAAAATCTATGATATTTCTCATATATTTATCAACATAGCAACAATTAATATGTATTATATATATATAATTGTAATACATGTATTGATAAATCATTTCCATGTGTGCATCGTAGTCTCCACATATAATCATTCCTTCAATAATCCGTACCGACACACACAAATATAGATAATGCAATTTTTCCAATCATATATTGATTCGTAACTTACTATTTACAAATATTATACGATAAACTACAATAGTCAGTCAATAATTAACGATAAAATCCACATTATTTCCAACATTGGATATTTTGAATAAAATTCATACCATAGCATTTTTATTTTGACGAGAGCTTATATAGTCTTCTAACACGTCTAATTGGGTTTCTAATGAAAACTCAACTGGCAAATCGTCAGGTATATATGGTACGCTAGTTTTAATGTAAGATTGTTTTAATATATTATAAAGTACCCCGCATGTTTCTTATGGAAAAGTGATCCCGGTTAAATTGCTCCGTTCTGAGATGTTGTAGTTTTTATGATTCTGAACAAATATTTCCATTGTTACAACCACAGGAAATCACAGAGTAAAGAAATATGGAGCTTTGAAGTTATAGAATCTGCAAGGGAACACAACCAAGTGTCCCCCTCTGATTTTAATAAGCTTTGGATATGTTAAAATACACTGCGCAAAACAATTAGGGGATCACTTTAAAACTTGCAAATTTTGACCGATTTTTAAGAAGCCGTATCTCAGCTTAGGAGCATCGTAGGACAATGTTTTTTTTACGTTTTAACGGGTAAAATCTCAACTTTAAGATGGGTATGGTGTCATTACTCGCCTCATCGAACTTTTTTTTGTTACGACCAAAATTAGACCGCGAAAAAAATTCTGAAAATTGTATGACTTTGTAGCCGTCCATGGGAAAAGTAGAGATGGGGCCAGAAATGCCACCACATATGCTTTGAAGTGGATATCTTCCCCTTTAAAATGTCTTTAGCGTATCCAGAAGCTGAGATATCGAATTTCAAAGTCACCCCTACATTTTGCAAGATTTTGAGTAATACCGTCGGCATTAGCGTTACCCAATGTACACTACGGGGAGGTTGCGCGATCGGAATTTGCACACCATGTTTTCTCCACGTCAGAGACGTTCTAAACTGTTTGACAACACAGGTTTGGTAGTGTAAAAGTTCACTATTACCGCTCGCACGATGACAGTACACGAACATTGTCATCTTTGTCCACGTCATAGCACGACTCTGTTAGCAACGTATCGTTGAGATCTACCTTTCTCCAATAAAACGATTACTTGAGCTACTTGATTTTCGCCCCGTCTAATCTCCCCGTGGTGCACATTGGGTAACGCTAATGCCGACGGTATTACTCAAAATCTTACAAAATGTAGGGGTAACTTTGAAATTCGATATCTCAGCTTCTAGATATGCTAGAGACATTTTTCTTGCGCCATTTTAAAGGGGAAGATTTCCACTTCAAAGCATATGTGATGGCATTTCTGGCCCCATCTCTACTTTTCCCATGGACGGCTACAAAGTCATACAATTTTCAGAATTTTTTTCGCGGTCTGATTTTGGTCGTAACAAAAAAAAAGTTCAATGAAACGAGTAATGACACCATGCCCATCTTAAAGTTGAGGTTTCACCCGTTAAAACGTAAAAAAAAAACATTGTCCTACGATGCTCCTAAGCTGAGATATGGCTTCTTAAATGTCGGTCAAAATTTGCAAGTTTTAAAGTGATCCCCTAATTGTTTTGTGCAGTGTATAAACAAAAATAAGAGACACGTATGTTTTTATAATAAAATAGCTAGCAGTAATTTTTTTATAATAAAATAGCTAGCAATAATATAAGCTTCACTCATGATATTCTTAATGCAGTAATGGCATTGAATGGCAAAGTGTGTCGACAATTTTCCATTTATGACTTTATTAATAACAATGCATCAAAGAAAAAGAAAAATCTGACAGACTTTTTTGATTTGAGGGAATCAAACAAACAAAATTATCACAAAATCTTCGGTATAGTAACAGTTAATATAAAGAAAACATTATATAAAGTTTTTGAAAAATGGAAAGATAAGTTTAATATTGTCCTAGCGACAGCAATATTGAAAGAAATCAAAAGAAATTATTCAAATAAAAGAATAATTGATGAAAATCAGCCATGGAATATCAAAAGTAAAATTAACCATAGTGCGTCCAAACATTGTCAAAAAGTAGCCAACGTCAAAAATAATTTGAACTTTATTATTAATTATTGACTGATCCTCGTACTCGTAATCGGTGCAATGGCAAACGGTTTCATTATTACCAATACCGTAACATTCTAATTATCGAAGTAATAACATTGCACCGTTTCTAAACGATACTGAAATTTTCCCTCTAATTATAACTCGTAATGTCTGACGATACGTAACAAAAGGCTAAAAACTACAGATAATAATCTGCTAGAAATATCAGAAATTGCTGATACGACATGTCGTCGCTACATGAATATCACATTATAGACATTCAACTCGGATTATAAATCGCGTATCGATAGAGAAGAAAATATGAGAACAAAAAAATACATTTTATAAAAAGAAATTTAGTTCAAATAACTTAATAATAATAACTCAAAATAATAGCTGTATTCCATTATTCATTGGCAGTACTGACAGCATGATATCGTTATAAGTATATTAATACAAGCGCTCCATTTTCACAAGCAAACTATTAATGTATTATAATATAGAGAAAATGGAATAAAGTATTGAGTTCCATATATTGGTGCTGCAGTATAATTGTCATATATCATACGTGATATAAAATAACTTTTATTGAATTTAAATATTAATAAATGTCATAGCATTAAAAAATATGGAAAAAGCTGTACTTATTAATATTGCACGCATTAGCGAAGAATCAAGTACTTCCTATTATTTCATATTGTACATAGTCTCTGCCTAAAGCAAAGTTAACTTTTTCTTTTTCTTGTACACTGTCATTTTTTTACACTTTATATTTTTTTCAATCAGATAAATATTAAATAAAAAATTATAATTATAATTAAATTATAATTATTGTTTTTATTTTATAATTTTAATTTTAATTAAAAATTATAATTATAATTAGAAATTGTAATTAAAATTGAAACATAAAAACAATAAATATTTTAATAAAAAATATTGAAAACTTGTATTTATAAAACATACTATGTCATGTTACTTTGTCATTTAATGCTGTGATTGTTGCATCTTTCCAGCCACAGCAAGAAGTGACAACAGAACTTATAACAAAATTATGTCATTATTCTCTCGCAGTGCTATCGTAGCATGCTGCAACAAACTTTGAACAATTCCATAGAGCTGCCAGTGCTAGCAGTGAATCTCGGAACGCAGTCAATAACAATGTATAAGATAGATCAAAGATCGTGCAATTTCTTCTGTATAGACGATCCAAAGAATTTGAATCCTTTTATTAGCATGAATTTGACAAAGATATTCTCATACAAAATTAAATTAAAAATCTGAAAGTTTATATCTTAAATAAATTTAATATTACAGTCGACTCCCTGTTAATCGGCCTCTATGAGATTAAACCCTATGCCGGAAAAAAAATGGCTAGTTAATCTGAAAATACCATTTATAGAATTGTAAATTAAGTAAAAAAGTATAAATGTTATATATAAATATTTATTGCACATTTACTTGCATTTATTGCACATTTACTTGCAAAAATCGATATTTTTTGTCTTAAAGCAAGAGAAGTTATAGCAATATTGTTCGAGCATGTCGTATGAAACAATTTTTATCGCAGCGTTAGATTCGCTGAAAAATCTCGACAAAAATATAGCCGATTAAAGCGAGATCGGATAAAAGGGAGTTGACTGTATTAGTAAAAAAAAGTCGCGACTAGTTATAATTCTTAACAAAATTTTCGGTAAAGGTAAATCGAGTTCAAATCTTTGAAATTGTCTATAGTTAGAAAAAAAATATACGATACATCTGATAGATCTTATACAATTATACTTCAATGTCTAAATTTAAAAAAATCTAAATATTCAAAAATCTGAGTATAGCCAGGCGGAAAGGTATCTCTAAAAATTGAAACGTTCGACTTTTCAATGCCTCGCTACTGATGCCTCGTTACTGACACAGGTAGTCGCGGTAGGTTCAAGTTGTACACGAGGAGAGGAAAGGAAGGGGCGATAGGGAAGAAGTAATACTTCTCAAGCTCGTCTATACAAGCGACTTTCCGGGTAGGATACAGTTCACATGGCATTGTAATTAACGCCGTGCAGATTGATCGGCATTGTGGAACTCGGTAGCGTATAGTCCGTATGCCTGTCAATGTAACCACTCAGCATCGTGTGGGGACTGTGGCTGGTCAGCATGGTATGCGTGCTATGTGTGTTGTGTGTGCTGTGCGGAGTCGTGGGCGGGCCCATAGGCGTCGGGCTCTGCGAATTCATGGGCTGCGCCGCAGGTGCCGGCGGCGGCGAGGAATTGACCTCCTGCTTAACGCGAGACTTGAGACTGGGCCGATTGTTCGGATAGCCGCGCTTCTTGTACTCGAGCCAGAGCGTTCGATTGTTCACGCCGAACATCCTGGCCGCCTTGCAAAACCCTATACCACCGTAACGTACGGCATCGAGCGCGCGTATAAAGTTCTCGTCTGCCTGCGGATTAGTCGAACGCTTCCTCTTAATCGCAGTCTGCGGGCTGGCGCAGGGGCTCTGGCAGTTACTGGGGCACTGCGTCGATGGCGAGGGGCCACCCGACGACGCGTGCTGCAACGTCCCGTGGGAGGAGTTCGGATAGTTCGTCAGGGCGCAACTGGAACCAGTCGTGCTGGTACCAGAGTACTGATCGCTGATGGTCGAGGATGCTGTTATTTCGGGCGTCGTAAACGCCGACGACGCTTGGATCGACAGATTCGTTTGACACGAGGACAGAGCGAAACGTGTCGGATGATATGTGTGCTCCATAATAGTCCATTGTAATCCTGTAGAACAGACCGATTGATCTTTGGTCAGAGCACAGGAATTATTAACCCGCTTTGCATTTACGGCATTTAAATGATAAAGTCAGAGAGAGAGAGAGAGAGAGAGAGAGAGAGAGAGAGAGAGAGAGAGAGAGAGAGAGAGAAAGAGAGAGAGTAATATGATCGTAATATTACGAAACATTACAAAATAAACAGTAAGCAAAGAAATATTTTTAATTCCGATTTATATTTAGATGTCTGCGTTCGAGAATCATCCAATTCGTCGATATGGTAATTAATGTATTCCCACAGAAAATTTTTTTTCACCTGTATATCATGTTAAATAAATTTAACTAGTGTCACTTCAATTTAAAAGATGTAATTTTTTTACACAATTATATTGCGCTATTAATAACGTAACTTGAACTATAAATAATAACGAATAATCGTATATCGGCATATCTGTTCATATAAAACAAGGCATACATAAATTATGATCTAATCAAAAGAAAATAGTTTATTCTATGATATGTAGAAAAACAATACTAAGCTAAGTAAGCGAAAGATGATAGATATTAAAAATAAAATCTTGTGAAGAGACGATATATGAGCGTATTAAGTATGGAGTTGCGGCATGGCACAGATACATTTTTAAGCACATCATTCTTTATACTGAAATACTGAAATATGTGTACGACATTTGTTACACTTATAGGGCAGAATAAGGCACACATATACACTCCGTTAATGTCAAAGGCCCGATATACTGTCCCTCCGGAAATATAACATACTGTGTGCTATGTATCTGTGTACCATGGTGATTTTTCTTTCATGAATGAGAAACAATCTTTTCTTTGCACATTCGCATTATTGGAATTTCAATTCCTGAAATTTCGCTCTATTTTCATGTCAAACGTCTGTTGATTCTCCTTGTGCAATACATTTAAACGCATCTGTGCCAGCATATAATGTGTGTAACTTTCGCTTATCGACATGCAGTTCAAATACCCACCACAGTCAATATGCATAATTCAAATAACAATTGTCGGAGAGATTTGCTTAAAGGGGAGGTGTCATGCAATTTGCCAAAATTGCCGGAGCATTCTGCATGGATTTATAATATACAGTCTACTACGAGAGAGAAATCATATTATTAAATCTATAATGTAGCTAATCATTCACGCATGACATTTCCCGTTAAATTAAAAACTATATCTTCAAACTTCCATACCATTACGCCTATGCACGCAGTTAACTAGATTATTAACGCTATATTAATCAATCTGTTATATAATCGATAAAGTTTATCTAACTTATCTTGATGAAAACAAAAAAATTAAATACTAGCTGAATAATAAGATTTGAATATATATATTCTTTATTACTATGTAATACTTTCTCTTTTAATTTAGATTAAAAAAGAAATTTTATGAAATAGAACTTAAAAATCACACACTTTTAAAAAATATAAAAATAGGAACAGTTCTTTTTATTTTTATTTTTGATATATTGTGTGTGTGACATCATATATATATATACATATTAAACATTAAATTAATATGAATTGTTTTTCTATTATTTTTTATTTAATTTTTTGTATATAGTTTTATTTGACTCATAAAAAATATATAGACCAATTATACGCTTTGAATATATCTAATATACGTAAGTCATTAAAGAATCTTTTAAATTAATCTTTATAAAATATAGTTGATAATATATATATAAATAGTACATTCTAAATAGGCAAATTATAATATCACATATAAAAATAAGATACACAATCAGAAAACATGTAAAATATTTAGGGAGACATATCTATATAAAAAAATAATTTTCATCTACATGTGTAAAAGAAAACTCACAGCCATGTACAAAATTATGCATGCAGCATAAAAAAAGAAATATAAAAATATTTGCCTTTATAGTATTAAATATTAATTCCTAATACGTATTGATCTTTTCTGTGTGTATAATATGTAGCATATATAGCTTACATTATAATAAGTAATGCTAAAAATCTGAATGATTCTCTCCTTTAAATATTACATGAATATTTATATTTAAAATTGATTGCATTAAGCATATCTATTGATATCTTACCTTGATGAACAGGTGGTTGCGAAGAAACAGAACTTTGTCCAATGTTTCCTGCTGATTGTTGACTTACATCTTGAATAGAACCGTCACTTTGAGCTGGTGTATTAGCAGAACTAGTTTCCATATTACTCATCTAAAATGCAAAAACATATGTTATTGAAACATTGTTTTATATCTTTACAATACTTTTTGCTAACATGTGCAGTTTATTTACTTAAAAATTACAAGATTATGATGTAGGAATACAGGGCCATAAGGCCGATTATTGATAGGAGATCGGGATAATTACGAGAGTAGTGGGACGGCCGTGGATTAGCATGCTAGGTGCTAGGCGTGGAAAGCGAGGGATCCCGAGTTCGAGACGCAGTCGGCTTCGTAAATTTTTCCATCTCCTACAGTTTCAGAAGTGGGATTGTCCCATGCCTGACGTGTGTGGCTCCGAGAGGGAGCGGGATAGAATAATTCAGTGGCACCAACCGTATAGCACGATTGGTTATAATTGTGTTGTGAATGTGCGTTCGGAGTATTGGGATCTCCGAGTACGGCGGTAAGTTGGGATGCCATGGTGCGCTGATTATTCGAATACTTAGCTTCGGCATTGGTGGACATGGCACATTCGGGACGAATGTGGTGTCAGGATTGGCCGAGCTGTAGGAATACAGGGCCATAAGACCGATTATTGATAGGAGATCGGGATAATTACGAGAGTAGTGGAGCGGCCGTGGATTTAGCATGCTAGGTGCTAGGCGTGGAAAGCGAGGGATCCCGAGTTCGAGACAATCGGATCCGTAAATTTTTCCATCTCCTACAATGATTAAATAATATAAGGATAATACATCATATTTACTTACAATTGATATTTGATCTTCATCAATACTGCCTTGAGATTCTGTGCTAGTGTTTACTGGTCGCCTCAAATTTTCCCCACTTTCTTGCGACACAATGAGGGGTTCAGGTTTGACGATGTTAGTAGCCACTAATGTGATTTCATTCATTTCCTCTGGTTTGTCACCGGAACCAGATGTTGAGCCAGTAGAAGACTTCCTTAACCTTTTCCTACGAAAAGAAGGAGACAATGGAGATGGACTTGGCGAGCAGGATTCGCCGCGATCCCCTCCGCCTGTTTCACTACTTCCACTTGGCCATTTAGTTAATGACGCTGTATGCATTTCCGCGAGTCCCTTTATTTTTAAGCTCTCTGCCGTCTGTTAAATAAATAGAGTGTTATTCATCAAGATCCACGAAATGTAAGAGCAAATTGTTTTATTACTTAGTCAAAACATTTTACTTTACCTTTATGATGGATGGCAATTGGTCTTGAGATATGTTCACTTCTCCATAATACATAAAGTCCACCATAATCTTGAGGTCGGAAAACTTGATGTCCTTGAGTATGACAATAGGATGCTGACAAGGATTCACTGTGAACAGCGACTGAAAGTACGTACTGCATGCTGACAGCACAACTTTGTGAGCCTGAATTTGCCTGCCTTCGGCAGCGAGAGTGACGTCCACTAGAGTTTCATTATTCAGCAAATTGGAAAAAACCGAGATGAAATTCGGTTGATGATTATTCCATCGCAGACAGAACTGTTGCATAGACATCGTGACGGCGGTAGAAAGAGCCTCTTGTGAACTTAAACTGCAACGTGAAAGAAAAATAGCTAAAATTATGCAAATATAGATATAACATAAATACAGCACAACGACGAAATAACACAAACTGTCACAATCTGACGTCTTCTATAGGAAGATTGTCTCTAGATATTACTTTATGTAAATCTCGTTATATGAATTTTACACGATCAATAATACTAATCAATAATATTGAATCAATAATGTCGACAATATGCATTAATATTTTTACAACCTGACGATATTTTTACAATATCCAACATTTGTATGATCTTTTTACAATACTGACGCGTCCTCTTCACATAATCAGTATTACTGACAATATTCCTACCACACAGCGATGTTAATGCTCAAGAATCAAGAAATTTAGATTATTGTCAATATTCTACATCAATCCATAAATATTAACCACACACCATCAATAATATTTTAATGTATTTGTTAACCATGTAAGGTCCGTATAAGAAATGTTGATCTCTCGGAATAAAATATTAAAACTTTGCGCATAGAATAAATCACCAACAGACAAGACATTGAAGTTTCATTGCGCAAAGAAAGTGATCTCATTGAATGACAAAAAAATATTCTTCTGACTAACAGAGCTGTGGATAAAAAAAACGTCTTGGCTAAGAAACAGCTTATGGAGATGACGCATACACGAACGTCCCACGAGTGACCTATTGGGAGTTTCCTGGTAAAAACAAGAATCACGAAAGCGCGACGCAGAGGCAGGTGCAAGGTATCACGCGAGGCGACATGTCGACGCGGCGTCGAGGTGCCAGGAGCTTCGGCGACGCTGCCGACGTCGATGACATGACAATAAACAACACGACGCGTGAGAGGCTCTGGCCAGGAAATCCCTCTTCGTAGTTTCGCGCGTGACTGGTGCGAACGGCGACGTTGATGATCGTGACGATGACCGCTGGCGATGATGCTGGGAGAGAAAGAGAGAGAGGAACGAGAGACGGACGGAGAGACGGAAGAAAAAGAGAGAGGAACGCTCACTTCTGGTCGCGATGCGTCTCGTTGTCGCCGCCGTCGAGGGGCCGTACACGCCGGTCTCGCTCAAAGGGCGACGCACTTCACCGCAGCCACCATGAACCCCGCGAAATTTTCCACAACAGACTGAGCGATGACGCTTGTGTAATTCGCGAGTGACGTCATGGACGAGGGAGGAGGATTTTACGCGACGCCGCGATTGCCGGGGGAGACGCGCGCGCGGGCCCGAATTCCGCTCGCCGCGAGCGGATACCGTGCGACGGATGTCAGACACACACACGCGCACACGCACACGCGCACGCATGCACGCCAGCACGCACGTCACGCGGGAGGATTGCGTGCGATCGAAAAATTTCGCGAGATCTTATCAACGTGCGTCTCACGAAATCTAACTTGATCAATATAGCGGCCGACCGGCGCCGCCATCTGGCGAGCGATCCGCGTAAACGCGAGCGCGCGGCGGATTTTTAAAACTGGGAATATATACCTTGCGCGAAACTCAGCCTGGATCGAAGATAACCGGTAAACTATTTTTCATATAAGGACATATATAAACGTATATAATTATCAGGGTTGGGTAGTAACTAGTTAAAACGTTAAAAGTTAAATAATAAACTTTTAAACGTTAAAAGTTAAATAATAAAATTAAATAATCACCAAGATCCGCCGCGACCGATATGGGCTTTCTTTCATATTTATATTTGTTTAATATCATCGGTCTTATTCTTAATATTAATTGTTTAAATAATAAAGTTAAAAAGTTAATAACTTTAAACTTAACTTAGTTAATTTTAAATAAGTTAATTTTTAACTTCAACTAGTTATTTTTAAAAGATATTAACTTTAACTTAACTTTTTTATTAAGTTAAAAATGTATCTATATGAAAAAAAAATTATAAAAAAAAAATTCATTTCCACATAAAAACAATATTTCTTTGTTATTTCATATAAACTTAATTTATAAATGAAATATTAAATTTATTTGATAATCCATTATATTATAATTATTTTGAATGGTCTAATTTTTTAAAAAATTACGACATTCTAATTTAATATAAATAATGTTTTTCAAAATTAACTTTTAATTAACTTAAGTTTATTAATTTAAGTTAATTAATTTAATCTTAACGTAACTTTTAACTGAGTTAGTTTTTTGTTTATGTAACTTTTAACGTAACTAAATTAATTTTATAAGCTATTAATTTCAACAAGCAATAAAACTTTTCTTCGCCAGTGAATAATTAACAAGAAAGTATATTAGATGTAATCGACACAACTGGCCAAAATTTATTTGAAAAATTTACAACGTTTCGACCATTGGTTTTGGTCCTTTTCAGGTGTTAATAAATTATAATAAATAGATTAAGACGAACATTCTATGAATGTGGCGTAGTGCCTAATAAAGCCAAAAATCTAGACTAAAGAAAAAAGAATATAAGATTCGTTGCCATAAATTACAAAAATTGCAAAAAGTGGTAAGTTGAAAACTTACATATTGTTCGAGTCAAGACAAAAGAAGATATATCAGTAGGCACAGAAAATGGAATAGTCAAAAACTAAAAACTTTCGAAACTTAAAATATGTTCAGTAATTAAAGAACGTGTTAAGAAGCACGTCTGTAACACTCAACGGTTGTCAAAAGAATAAAAGAATAAATAAGATATATATAATTTTATATATTATATAAATTATATATATCTTTATTTTAATTAATTTTATATATAGGCAAATGTATAACAATAATATTAAAGAAATAAATTAAAAATCACATAAAATAACGAAATTCTAAAAAAAGAGATGCCAACAGTACGCGGTGTTCCCAAACGGTCACCCATTTAAGTACTAACCGCGCTCAACGTTTCTTGACTTATGGCCATTTCTACCAATGCAGATTAACTTTAATCTTAGTTTAACTTACTCTTTATCTTTTTCTAATTCTTAGAACAGAAAAAGATGAAGAGTGAATTAAACTGAGATTAAACTTAATCTGCATTGGTAGAAATGGCCATAAGTGATCAGACGAGAACTTGTACGTTAAACGTGATTTGGCCGTTGACGAAAGTATCTTCCTTATAAAAAGATGACATATTTCGTCATTAAACTTTCATATTTTTTTATTATACTT
>NJRP01000138.1:338977-353299 GCA_003063835.1 Aphaenogaster floridana | reverse complement strand
ATAATCTAGATATTTGGTCCAATCATAATACAATTGAATGAACTATTTATGTTTGTGGCAGCCCGTGACGTAGACTTTAATTGAAGCAACAGCATTTTTTTTTCTGTGTACAATTTGTTAAGTAATTTATTATTTGCAACAATTACTGCGTTGGCTCTTAACAGCTTGTTCTCTCCTTATTTTTATTTTATAATTTAGAGCCTTATCCAATACGTGTTTAATAAATGTTCTTGTTATTGGATAGATTTCATAACTACACGGAGAAAATTTTATATTAAAAATTGCTATGTATGGTAGTAGCCGTGGACCATGTCTGGAATTATAAAAATTTTTACTATGTTTTTCACTTAATGAATTTAATAATTATTAATATAACATAGTAAAAATTTTTATAATTCCAGCAATGGTCCACGGCTACTGCCATACATAGTAATTTTTAATATAAAATTTTCTCCGTGTATCTCCTCCGTAGTTTGTCAAAATACATAAGATAATATAAAACATATGTTATTATTACACGGAAAAAAAATTTGTTAACTTGACTAAATCTTTCAACTAAATAAAATTTATTTAGTTCAAATATTTATTTATTTAACTTAAACATTTATTTATTTAATTTAAACATATAATATATTTTATGTTTAAGTTAAATAAATAAATGTTTAAGTTAAATAAACAAATTTGGACAACGTACGTCTGTACGTCACGATCACTTTTATTCAACGCACGAGTTTTCTTTTAGTGGTAATAATAACATACTTTATAGTTTATATTATCTTATATATTTGGACAAACCACGAAGGAGATTGTTACACTGAGAAAAAAAATTTGTTGAAAAACGCAAAATGTGTTTCATCCAACTAAAATATTTAGTCCGATACGTTCAACTAAATATTAGTTGGTTTAACTGAACATAGTTGAATTAACTAATTCTTGATAAAAAAATTTTGATGGTTGACATGAATGAACTATACCTTTTTTAATGCAACTTAATAATTGTTGAAACAACCATTGGATCAACAACTATACAAATTTAGTCCGTACAACTAATTTTTTTTCTCAGATATGAAATTTGTCCAATAACAATAACATTTATGACGTCCAAGAACGAAAAATTCTAAGAACGATGAGAATTTGTCCGTACATCACGCGCGTTTTTGCCCTAATGTTAAATTGAACCAGATTTGGGTCCTTTATAACCCATTCAAAGGCCTGTGTCACATTACGCCTTGAAGATTTCGGATTGCGAATTGGAGATTAGAATTCGACCAAGTTAATCTTAATCTTCATCCTCTTCGTTCTGATTAGTCGAATTCTAATCTTCCATTCGCAATCCTCAATCTCCAATACCCCTGTTGAGCTGGCCCCCCCACCTTGCAGGAATTAAAAAACAAATAGCGCTAAATTACAAGCTATTTATGAGCTTTCATATCCCGCAGATTAAAAATTTTGAGCTCGTCAACGTTGACTCAGCCCCCCCACAAAAAATATTAAATTCCTGCCCAGTGTAACGAGCTCAAAATTTTTAATCTGCGGGATATGAAAGCTCATAAATAGCTTGTAATTTAGCGCTATTTGTTTTTTAATTCCTGCAAGGTGGGGGGGCCAGCTCAACAGGGGTATCTCCAATGCATAGTCTGACACGAGCTTTATAGATCGCCACTGCTCCTATACTTAATATGTTATTAATTTAACTAGAACGATTGAATTAAATAATTTAATTCAAGGAATGTATTAAAATCCGACTCAAATTTGGGTTACCATTTACTAGTCACATAAGTCAGTATAACTTTCACATGAGTCAAAAATAATCTATTGTTGTGTGTGACACATGTGAAAGTTAAAAATAACCAATCACGATTTAACCCAAGAAATTAGTTTAAATGGGCATTCATGAGAGGGGGGGCAAGGAAGGGCATATGCCCCCTTTGGATTTTAATTTTTTCAATTTAGAATAATTTTATGATTGACAACCAAATATTTTTTTGAAGTTTATACAATTAAAAATAAAAATTTGCATAAATATTTCTTTAACAAATATTTGAAAATTCGTTATATTTACTAATTAAGGGCGCCTAAGTAAGGGCGCCTGTTAATATCTAATAGTGCAGACGAACGAGCGTCGCTCGTCTCGGCCTCTCTCGTGATAACGCTGCGCGATAACGCCGATCCCCGATTCTGGGGATTAGGAATTCAACGCTCGCATTCCCTCTTCCGGGACTCCTCTTTCCCGGAGATCCCCCAATGTGGCCTCGGAGTAACGTTTCTCGGTACACGCCCTGCGCGAAACACGCCGGCCGGAACCGGACGCGGAGATGCGTGTCGAATCCAACTCGGATTTCGAAAAAATTTAATATTCAATTCTCTCGCGAGAGCTAATGTACACAGACACGACGACCGGACGCGCGCCGCGTGTATTTTTCCCCGCGATTTTGCGCCCTGCAAAAAAAAATACTCTGAAAAGGGAAGGCAGAGGTAGAATGGGAGAAGCTAATATATTCTCTATGCTCGAAAGAATTAAAAATTCACTTTTTTAAATCTGATACATAAATTTCGTACGCACATGCAATATTTTTCTTGCACCAGTGCCGCTGCCAGTCGGCCTCAAAAATGATACGCCAAAAATTTGTTTGTTTTTTTGTGTAATCTAAAGAAATATGCTTTTTAAAACCCCAGACGTAGAATGGAAAACAATTCATTTTGAGAGATACGGTCAACAGCCATTGAGAAAATTATATATTTTATTTCGTGGAGAGTCCTGCGTAATTATATTTATCAGAGATCCTCCACCAGAGAATTTAAAAAGAATAAAAAGATCTAGACGAGAATGAAAGGATATGTTAAAAGAATTTTGTTAAAAGTTCACGATTACGTAGAATTAAATAATATTAATTTATTAATATTATGCTGTTAATTTGTAATCATATAACATTGATTCAATAGAACAAATTCAAATCAAATAAATTCCAGAATAAAAAATAATGGAACGAAAATAATTAATATTAATCCCTGTTGAATAATCGATTTAAAACAATTATTCACGTTTTTTATCTAATATTTATTTTATGATAAAACTTTTATCTGCGAATTACAAAGTATTACCTCATATCTTAAGAGTATATAGTATACGTAGGAAACGCGGAGATACCTGTAGGCCCATATTCAGAACGTGCTTCTAAAGATGTTAGCGCGCTTTTTTGTCATTCTATCTTTATCGTTCGTTAGACGTAAAACAAGGATAGAATGATAAAAAAGCGCGCTAACATCTTTAGAAGCACGTTCTGAATATGGGCCATAATGTATATGTATGTATACGTTATTATTGTTTATACGCGCAGATGTCCAGGTGTATTACTGCATTACTTCGCATACTTGTTCTACATTCACCGCTAAGCGTCGTCATCCGGTTCTATTCATTCATGTAACACGTTCGATCTAAGCAGAGAGCCTTCGGGCGCTACTTAGAGCCACTTCACTAACTCATTCCGCTCAGAATCGACCTCGCCTAACTCCGCGGATCAACTTTGATCTCAATTCGCCCGATTCTTTTTCGAGAAGTCTCTTTCCGGATATAGAAGTCGTAAAAATATTACTTCTTCTGCTCTCCGTTTCTCTCCCAACCGTGAAATGAGGCTGGCTGCGCCAATTTCTTGGCGCTGTGTTAGAAAGAAGGAAAGAAAATATACCGTTCTTACCCGCGCGCGTTCGAGACAAATATAATTTGTGAGCGAATTTGTATTGGAGGCTGATACCGCGATAGCAGTTCAGGAATGCCCGTGAGAGATGCGTCGCGCCAAAATCGATCTATCGGAACCAGGTCAGCTGCTGAGGTCTCCATCCCACGCTGTGCCGTGAGCTAAAAATCAAGTTAAGCAAAACAGACGAGACGTGGCTTACTGGAACCGCTCGTGCTCTAAAGAGATAGTTAAGATATGAGAAAAGAGAGAAACAGAATACCTGCCCTGCTTAAATGTTTGCGATTCTTAATGAGGATTGCGGGCCTGTGTCTTTGCGATCTTCGCTTCAGACTCGAGTTTACGAAGCGTTAAAGCGTTAAGCTTTTTACATCCAGTTTAAAGGTAAATGCAATTTCCCGCGCCCCGCAATCCCCGTTGGAAAAAATCAATTTTGAGATCAACCGGGAGATGGTGCAAACGGTTGGGCAATAATTCTCACGTGTCAGTGAGTCCGAATAGGGCCGAGATTGTAGACCTGGAAAATACAACACAACGACGTAGACACACACCGTGAAGATTTTTCATACCTCTCGCGCCTCTCATGCTTTCTCTGTAATATGCAAACGAATGCTATTGTCCTTATTTCCCGGCACTTACTAATTCCCTTTCGTTCCCATTTCCAGTCTACGATTGAAGAGTCCGGGTAGAACAGCGGGGTCCGACTCGCTATTCTTTTTCCTTTCTTTTTTTTTTTGAAGAACTCAACATCACGGAGAGTTCGAAACTTAGTCCTCCCAGCTTCAAAATTAGTTTTCGCGAGTCCCTGGAAAGGTGGATTGTGAAGCGACGTCGCGTCGTACTGAATGCTTCCTTGAGTGAAAGCATCCGGATTTCGGGCACCGCCGCGCCGCTCGTTTCGTTCGATCGCCACGTGAATCGGAGAGAGGGGCTCTCCGGCATACAAACCGATAGCAAATTCGACCGTCCGGTCACGACGCATTCCCGCACGTATTTGTCCGCGGTCTCTTTCTCCCGGTCCGCGCGTTTCACACGGGACGAGGCTCTCGTAGCGCAAAAAGAAGACTCCTCCGTCACCGTCATCGCCGTTGTCGTCGATACGACGACGACGATACGGAGTGCCGTTTGCAGGAATGCGGCGCACCTGTCCGTCCGTTATCCGTCTTCCAGGCTCGTACAAAGCGCCTCGGATACTCGCCACGGGGGCACCGGTCAGGTCTCTCGGAGAAACTCCGCCCCAAGGCCGCGCCGTTTTGTAACACGTGCCGCGAGCGAGCCGTCACGGCCCGCGAGGCCTCCGCAGGACGGTTGTACAAGGGGGTTGCGATAACGATGCCTCCTGGGGACCGCTATCCCCTCGTTCTCACGTCGGGGTCTGGAAAGCGTGGGGAGATGTCCGAGATTGCTGCACGCGCTTCCACCGATTGTACCGGTCCATCTGCGCGGGACGAACGTCGCCGATAATGTGAGAGTTAACGTTTCGCGAATGTCTTCGCGCAATCGCCCCGATTGCTTCACTTTCCCGATCCTGTGTGTGAGAATTATGTGTGTGAGAATTATCTAGCGCAATCGCTGCCTCGAGTCTCGCCCGGGTGATTCGATCGCCCGCCAGTTTTATCTAGCTTGAACTGTAAATAAGGGAAACCGTCACAGTCCTTTGACGATCTTTCTTAAGAATCGTTGTGAATCGTTGTTCAGGTCTCGTAACTACGAGAATCGTCTCAGCAATTTCCAAAACTGTTGAACTGTTGCCGTTTAATTAATTATTGACGGGAAAAAATGTAGCTACCGTAGCTAAAAACTGCGTGTGGTACACGCCACAAAACAGCGAAATCTTAGCTGTGACACCTATTTCATTGCTGTCGTGACTATAAATTTCTAAACTACAGCAAACACTTTGCTGTAGTTTAGAAATTTGTAGTCACGACAGCAAACATAGTTTGGCAAATCATGATTAGCTATTGTAGTGAAATTTTTTTTTCCGTGTTCGATTAATTCCAAATGCATTTTGGCTCGACACGTGGCTCAATTAGTTAATCGAGGAACATCGAGCGAAACAGACGAGAAGATTGTCGTAAGATTTTCCGTTGATGAGAAGTTGTTTCTGGTTTGGCCTGCCGCTAAATCGCCACGGCAACGGTGAAACATTAGTGAAATCACAGTTTACACGACACGGGCTACATCGCACGCCGCATCTCTCGACAGATGGTATTCTTGATGGATGACGCTAGTGATCCTCGGTACGCGCTATTTACGTCACTGCTTCTCTCGCGCGGGAGAGAAACGATACTTAATTAACGGCGCACTTCGGTAGTGATTCATGAAACGAGTGAAAGGTTCTCCGTGAGCTCTCTTAGAACAGCCGGCGATTAGCGTACACAGTGGAGACAGACTCGACGTGACTACGAGACGAGGCTAACCGATCCGCAAGGACGCTCGCTACGAAGACCCATTTTTCCGTGACCTTTTTGTGGCATTTGCTGTCATGACTGCATGCTACCACGTGGCTCGCGGCGAAAATTAAATGTCAAGACACCGCAAAGCCATCGAGAACCCATCTTGTCATAATCGCAAGGATAATCCTCGTGACAATCGGGAAAATGTTGAATCTAAATAGCTGTTATTTTGTAATGACTTCGTAATGGTTCGAGACATCGTAAAGAAACGAGAATCCATCTTGTCATAATCGATATTTAATCCTCGTATATATACGGGGTACAATCGGGAAGTTGCTGAAATTCAATAGCTGTTATTTTGCAACTAGAATGGACAAAATGGAATGGATTAAATATATTATATAATAAATTTATTACGTTTTAACACATAGTACACACAAAGAGATATACATAAATTTGTAAAAATAAATATTATAAAAACGGCTAATTTGACTGGTTGCGCGACTCACTGATTCGAAATGATGATTATCTGAACTTGCACAATTGAGGTACTTTTGAAAAGCATTAAAAACACTTTTTAAAATTAATAACTGTAATTGTGTCTTCGAAGAATTCTAGGTAAATTCCTTTTATGGCCGCCCATGCCGAGGTCTTTTGAACGTATATCACTGAGCCACGCAGCCAGATTTTATTTTTACAAGTATTTTTACATAAATGTATATATTCTTTTTACATTATATGCTAATAAGAATAACGGGTTTCTTTTGCAAAATAGTCCGATTCATTTTATGCTTCGATTCATTCGTTATAAAATAAGTCACTTAGTTTTCAGCAACTTCCCGATTGTCACCCTGTTATCCGCTTTATGCGAGGCTGACGGATTTAAGTTTGGTCTAAATTTTACTTGGAAAGTGAAATTTAACGAAGTTTAACCTCGTCGGTAAACTCTTTGTCGATGATCAAAGAATTTTTGGGAGATTGAGTGACAGTTATTGCTTCGCTCGCAAATGATAAGCGCTACTCGCGAACGAGCCGCGTAACAAGAAACCTTAAAGAAAATCAGGTTGCGCGAATAAGTGCATCGTAAAAAACGCTATCAAAGGTGTGAAAATCATCGTATTTCTACGTTGATACCATAATGCTGTCGAGTCACTCCACACGCTAGGCCGCACAGATTTTGGAACAAATCCGTCAGCGATAAACTGGTAGAATTGGAAATATTTTATTCAGTGGCCATGTGTCTCGTGCAAAATAAAATTACAATACAATCCGTTTACTTGTCGAGAAGTATCATCTTTCTAATTTGTCTGCAAAAAGTATAGCGTCCAAGTACATAACAATACTTTGATGTGCATCGTACGAATATATATATATATATATATATATATATATATATATATATATATATATATATATATATACACACACACATATTTATAAGAAACACAGACGAAATATTGTTATTATATTGTTTATTGTATTAATATATATATTGTTTATTATATATATATGCATGTATGTGTATACATATATATATACACAATTATGCACGGAGTGATGTGCGTCTGACTCAATAAATTTAATTGGCCCACCTTGTTAATTGCAAATTGCACCATAGCTTATTATCGAAACAGTTCAGAGTAAATAAATGCGAGTGTTAACATTGCGCGAGAGTTAACATTTGCAGGATGCTGCGCGAGACGTACTACTGGCCGATGCAGTACATCAAATGCACACTCAATCGCGTTTTTCACTGTTAATCCGTTCTCCATTACCCGGAAAGCTGTATGCCGGTTTGTGACCCGTATAAAACGGCTCGTAATAACGGTATACATGTACGATACCGCGATCTTCATTGTATTGCCGGTATTGTCTGGCTGCCCCGGTACAATTTTAAACGCCGGCGGGAACACATTGTTCTCGAATTCGAACGTGCATACGCTTAACCCAGTGCAACTATGTGACATACATATTAGTGATCCCTCAATTATTACGAAATTATGTCACTTTGCGTTGCTTTGCGATGAAATCGCCGTTTCGAAACGTATATTTTTTAGATATAATCTAACCATGAAACACGATGAATTAGACTGATTACGTTATATATAGCATATATATACGATAAAATAATTTTTAAAAATATATAAATATATCATTCACTCTGTAAAAAAAGTATATAAAATTACAGAAACAAGTGTAAAAATTATATGTAAATAAGTGTAAAAGTCACATTATTTATAACGGAAACGTAACAAAATCGTGTATTTTTTCAACAATTATTATTGTGAAAATAATTGTTATAAAATACGTGATTTTGTAAGTTTCCATCATAAATAGTGAAGTAATATTACATCTTTTTTTTACAGTGTTGAATGTATATGCTAATTACCTTCGATAAATCAAACAGCATTAATTTAAACCATTATGTAGATCTCTTTAAAATTTCGAAATATAAAATTCAGTAATAATATGGAAATGAAAATGATGCTACGGGGCATTTTCAGATAATTGCATAATCGTTTATGAAAATATTATAAAAGTATATACATACAAAAGTATGTACATATAAAACCGCTAAAACCCAAAGCTGCCTTTTAACGCCGGACGAAATTAATACTGAATCGATTTTCACAGGGACTTTATTGCGCGTGTAAGTATTGATGCAAACACCCTATCGCGTTTGTAATCGCTAGTTACCTGCTTAAATTAATCTGTGACGTCACGCCTTTTAAATTCAGTTCGCTCGTGTTATACTCTGTATAAAATATTTGATCGCGATTTTACCACACCGCTAGTGCTCGTTAACCGCGATATTGATATTGCTCGCACTCGTTTGCTACAGTCATTTGCAGATATATTATGCATTACGAACCTAAGAGAAACTCAATGTATTATCGACGTAATGGAAATTCTATTTATAACGTTTCGCTGTGAACTAAAATTGCATTTAAAATTTAACACAATTCCTGCAAATTAATTCATGAAGAATATAATTATACGTGTTATGGCTTATATATGATATGTACGCTAATTTCTATATGCAACAAAATTACATCTTTTAATTTATAATTTTGTTTTCTAGCTAATATATCTCATGTGATGATTTTTTAATTATTCGCAAAATTTCACAGTAAAAGTTGCAACGGCTCCGTTGTCGTTTTAAAGTTTCTTTTAACTTTGTCGCTTTATTATCCCGATATATTACGAAGATAAGTATTATATTAACTTCGACAGATTTTTTAATTCACTTTTAATTAAACAGGTGATACAAGCAGTTAATATAAAGCGATCGATACAGAGAGTCGTCGAGTTTCAATCGAACGGTCACGTCGTAGTTTACGCTCGTAGTCTAGTTCGCGACACGTAACAATACGGTGTATTCATTTTTATACCTTGATACTCGATTAAATAGCCTGCATAAAGTGGTTTCGGAGCATCCGTGAAACCGGTTCTTAATGGATCCCTCTTCGAATGGTATGTGCATAGCGATCATTACACGTCACGTCCGTTTGAAGAGGAAAAAGCCCTCAAAAGAAGGTAATTTGGTTTATCCATCAGTAAATCTGTACACAAAACCAAAGGTAATTTAATTTATATGTGTTAATAAATCTCTACACAGATATAGATAAATCTATGTATAGATAATCATAAATCTATATATATATTGCAAATATTCTATCGTAGACATAGCATAATTTGATACAGGGTAAATATTTATCGCCTTTTATCTTGAATGCAATTTCGCGATAACTAGATATTACGAAATGTTTCTTCGGCTATTTATCTACTACGAGCCACAGGCTAAAGTGAAGGAGACGCGACAGCCTATGTGCATTATATAATTACAAGTTCCATAATTTTAGGTTGCGGCGTGTATTACATTAATACTGAGTTCTCGGCTCTACCGGCCTTTCCATGTGATTAGTTTAGTTAATTTTCTCTGTTGAGGGCTTAAATCGATCCTCCGAGGCGTTGGAACGTTTAAGGTATTACCATATATATGTCATCAGACAGAAATTATAAACTAAATACGCACACTCCGATGACGTTAAACTAAATTTTACGAACGTTCTAAAATTCCGGAAGCCCCTTACCCAACGTTACCTTACGTTAGATATTGCCAATTATATCTTCCCAAGGAAGAAGAGCCTGGGGTAGACGAAACAAGATCCGATAATAAATTTGCAACGTCTTTCTCTGCCCTCCCCCTCGATTCACCGTGTAATAAACGTTACAAGTTTTATTGCATTTGATATTAACCCCACGCATACAAATTATGTATACATAACAACGAAACACGAGAACGTTCGCCGTGACTTTATAAAATGAAACATGAATTACGTATCTGCTGAGTACGATGAACGTAAAGTTATTACATAGTCAGCTATCATGCTACGCGTTTTAGCCCTCTCGTATTATAATATTATTTATATTAGAAACTAAATTCATCTCGAGAAAATGGTCGGTACCACACAGAATGCAAATAACTCAGGATGTAATTAATATACTTCCGTGTTCGACTTCGAGTTTCAAGAAAGTTATTACGTAGTCTGAATTATTGCAGGGCTTAGAGCTTTTTGTGGCGGATAATAAGGTAGGAGCTTAGCTTTCATAGCTGCCTATTATGCGAGAAGACTTTCTTAATGACATTACCTGGCGTCGCATTGCGTCAATGTGATATTGGCGGACTTTCAAGCACTTCGATTACAATGACTTTTTCGTTGAAGCACGACCAATGGAACTCAAACCTGATTACGCCGTGAAAAGAATCGTAAAGCATTTATTTCCTGAAAAATTTCTACGAAATTAGAGTTATTCACAGTTCACACCTCTGTGAATTAATTTTATTTTCAAGATTTAAATATAATTGATAGAAACTTTATATCTTCAAATTTAATTTATTGTATTTAATCGTTAGAGCTCTTATAGAACGTCTAATTTTAGAATTCTCTGGGAAAGAAGCACGATTCTATCAATTCTCTTGAAACTCTGAAAATAGATTATTAACTTCACAGAAATGTGAAATACGTCAGCTCATTACGTCATTTCATAATGAGGAGAAGATCAAATTAGACTTATTAATTACATTATTGAAATGATCAACTGTGACAAATATAGATATCTCACAAATAGTCAGATAATTAATAATTCAATAATTAAATATATAGTTTTTCTAAGAACTAATTCAAATATACGAGATGTCATATATTATGTATGAAGTATCGATTCCATCTTTAACGCAAATTCTACCAGATCTGTAAATTGGATTAAGACTAGTGATAAAATATTTTAGGAGTTCTATGTTTAATGTTAGAAAAGTTAACTGGCAGTGGCCAGGTAGCTCGTGTTTAAAATTCGCTTTATCTGCGAACATCTGTTTCGTGGAGCGCAGTTTCCGTGATACAATAGTGAAACAATAGAAGTAGCTTAGCACTTCGACCGCAGACATGCAATTCATCACTTCGTCACGAGACTTTTATGACGTGGTCACGAAGTAATGTCCCGTCTTGACAATATTAACGTGCCGCTGTATCGATTTATCAGCAACCTGCACGCAATGTTGTTAATAGCACCAACATTATAAACCGACTATTAGAGAGGCGACTAAAAAATAATTGCCGTATAGTTTCGCGACGTTCGTGAGCCGGAAATACTTTGTGCCTCTATTGCTAACCATAAAGCGTCTCGCGTAGAGATCTGCCATTCCTTGGGAATATAAAACTACGATGATTTCTTCAAGAAAAGTAGTGATGTAAAGATAGGGATTAAATGAAGAATACATTATACATCCAGTATTACAACATTACTTATTATAACTGTACAATGTTATCACGATTCCATTTTCTCTCTGCAAAGTAAGAAAGTTTTAGATACTTGATTTATGAGTCCTGAACGTGGTCTCTGCATTTTATGGTTTTTTTTCCGAAAAATCGCTTGAATACGTTGCAAAATTTTCATGTATTTTAGACCAATAATTCTATTGTATTGTAACTATTTTAATTTCTACATTATACTCTAGTCTAGACATGCCAAGTCGATAAATAATATACAGAATTACACAGCATAATAATAGAAACTGATATCATTTGCCAAACATTCATTTTTAACTAGTATTTGATTTCTCTTTTCACTGCCTTTTTAAAAATTCTTATCACTAGAGTGCCTTACCATTTGCAAATAATTCTCAAACAATTCTCGACTTCGTAGAATGTTTTCGAAACATAATTGTGCATTTTATAAATATACCAATCTTAACACACTGCTCGACTGGATTATATACATATATACATTTTATTCTTATCATTTTAATTTTGAAATAAACAATTTTATAAATTGTGTGAAAATTTAAGTTCTTTTTTTACATTCTCAGATATCCTCGTTTCTTGAATCTTTTATTATACATAAAATGTCAACTAAAGAGGAGCTGCCACTTGCACACACATATATATATATATTATACGTGCGTTAGCATGTGTTACGTACACTGAGAAAAAAAAGCTGTTGCTTCAATTAAAGTGTTATCATGGGGTGCCAATAACATAAAGTAGTTCATTCAATTGTATTATTATTAGACCCAATGTCTGCATTTTTAAACCAATAATTCAATCATTGTTTTAATAATCCAAATATTGGGTCTATTAATAATACAATTGAATGAACTACTTATGTTTTTGGCACCCCGTGATAACGCTTTAATTGAAGCAACAGCTTTTTTTCTCAGTGTATTCTGCTTTTTTTTATAATAGAAAGTTCGTGCAATACAACCGGCAGGGAATGTCGCCGTTGTTCCCTGGGACTGTCGCGCATAGTCATCCGACATTATTACTCCCATTTCCCGCTCGTTATCGTGATGAAAGTGAATTATTTAGCAGCAGCTAATTAATTAGTACCATCGGGAGAGCACTGCTGTCTCATCGCAATATAATTTCCCAGGCCAAGTGACCCCGCTGCCTGCGTGGGATAATTACTCGCGGATCTGTATTTCCGCCGTGTCTTCGAAACACCTTGCCATTACGATCAGGCCATTCTTTTTTTGTCGCGATTGCAGCCGGTATCGACTGCTGCCGGCTGGTGGTACCGTGGTGGTACCGTCAGGTAAAAGGCAAGATATGTTTGGCGCGGGGTTTATTTCGCAAATGAGCGTAACGCTCCGCAACGTCGAAAGATAACGTGTTGTTTTTCATAACGTTACCTAAAGTTCTTGCAAGTTTCGCGAAAGTCGTTAGGCCAATTTGAATTGACCTTCCGTCGAGAGATATGCAAAACAGCGTGTCTTCGCCGCGCGATATATGACGCGAAATAAGCTTGCCTTGCGCATAATGTATATCATTCCCGATAATCCCGCGACTGCACCTCTTTTTTTTTTACTTTTTTTCGTATAGAGCCGTAGGCCAGCGTGGCAATCGATACGATTGTGACGACGGATTTATTCGCGACACAATGCGATAAGAGCATACCGATATACGCGATAGGTAGGCGAATTCATCGCCAGCTCTTATCTGATCCACCTCGAACTCGTACGCGGACATGAATGCATATACGCGAATCCGCGTGTCATTGCATTGCCGGTTCTATTTGTAGGGAGACCAGCATGAAACCCGCGGCGTCGAGCAGCTGATCGAAACGGAATGTCCCGTTTAAAAGTGGCATTCTCTCGCCGCGATCAATGCGCATCATACAAATTAGTCATGTGCTAAGTGCCCACCTAAGTGTCGTAAAGTGCTCCGGTTACTCTTAGCTGATGTGTGCACTTTTCGCTCGCGCGGTCTCCTCGTATTTCTATTCTCATAATCGCGCTGCAGCGTAGCTGCAATAAGCATAAAAATCGAAACCTTTTCTAAAAGCTTGGCGTAAAATAATCCGCGGGAGTCATTGAGCTCAGTTACACGGCCCGATTTACGCCGAAGTTATAACATCGATGTACTATCCGCGGATCCAAAATTTTTCTTTTTTAATCATAATGCACCGAGAAAAAAGTATTTAACAATTTATTTCTGTGAAATAAGATTTATTTAAATACGGCGAAATGAAATTTTATTTCTAGAAAATGAACCATCTAATGAGAAAAATTAGGTATATTTTACAGAAATGTATATTCCGTTATCATAACTAAATTTAGCTATGATGACGGAATATACATTTCTGTGAAATATACCTATTTTCTCATTAAATGGTTCATTTTCTAGAAATAAAATTCCATCTCGCTCGCTTTAAATAAATCTTATTTCATA
>NJRP01000138.1:325233-338866 GCA_003063835.1 Aphaenogaster floridana | reverse complement strand
TTAAGTAGGTACTTTTTTCTCAGTGTGATTATATTAAATACGAGTCTATCTTGATATTCTAAATATTTGAATCAATCTCTTTTAATATACGTATACTAGAAATTGTAGTTTAAGTATCAAAAGGGGCTTATATTTAAATAATCATTATGATTACACTGAGAAAAAAAAGTCGAAATATTCAGAAACAAATGTTACTTGTGACATTTTCTTCGATATTGGTTATAAAAAAATTTAGCTATGATGATGGAATATACATTTCTGTGATATATACCTAAGATGGTTCATTTGCTAGAAATAAAGTTTTATTTCGCCATATTTAAATAAGAGATTTATTTCTGTGAAATAAGCCTTATATTTCACAAATAAATTTTCAAGTACTTTTTTCTCAGTGTAACCGAGCTCATTATGACAGCGTTAAAATTAGTTTTACGTTGATTTTGGTTCATTATGTGTCAAGAGAGGTAACGAAATATTAAAATATTACATGTGAAATATTTAAAAAATACATAGACGTATAAAATATATTAAATATATAGACATATAAAAAATTAAATACATAGACATATAAAATATAAAAATATATGTAAAATATTACAGGAAATACACATAAACGTGAATGAATATATATTGTGACCTTTTTATTAAATATACAGACATAAAATATTAAAAACATAAACATAGAAAATGTAAAAAAATATATAAAATATTACAGGAAATATAAAAACGTGAATGGATATTTATTGTGACCTTTTTATAAATATTACCGAGAGAAGCGATCGATTTTTAAAACGAGCTTTCATTCGTCTTTCGCAAACTGTATCGCTTGTTCCATCGCGGGTTCCATCTTGATACGACCGTATACGATGTGATAAGAAAAATTCTACAGGCCTCATCCGCGATTTGTAGAAATCGTGATAAGCGTGCGTATAAACTGAAGCGACGATCGATCTGCCGAAAGAATTCTGATCGCATCTCCCGGGCAACCTTTTAATAATTAATTGAATTTTTCCCAACTCGGGAATTCCCAATGCGATTGGAACTCACGCATCACCGAATTCGTAATGAATCCCGGCTCGTCTTTCTGTTTCAGAGCGCTGAAAACTGGCCGCCCTCAGTCATGTGATTCTACGAAGGAGAGGCACAATTATTGGAATACGGTTGTGAGCATATCGTTTTAAGCGTCGCTGAGAAATCCTTATCGCAAGTCCACGCGCGTCGGACTGGGTGATGAGCTCGTGGTACAAGCGGAAGATTGCCGCCGTTGAAAGATGTTCCGCTCCAAGATTCGCATTCACACGTGTCAAGTGATACTGCTGACGTCCCTGGTATGGTTCCTGGTCGACGTCATGGTCCTCATGCTCTATTCGGACTGCATCGGAGGGTCCGGATGGGGCTGCTCGGACAGCAAGCAGCAGCAGCAGGCGCTTCAGTCCGAGGACCCGTCTCAGCTGCATCCGAAGGCCCAGATCAGGGAGCCGCAGGCGATAAAGCAGGACTATAGTAATAAGAGGCAGTATCCGCAGTCGCAGTTGAATCTATGGCGACCGGCGAAGGTCGTGAAGGAGAGTAAGGGCAGCCCCGGCGAGATGGGAGCGGCGGTGCACATCGCGCCGGAGAACGAGGCCAAGCAGCAGGAGCTGTTCAAGCTGAATCAATTCAATCTGATGGCCAGCGACATGATCTCCTTAAATCGATCTTTAAAAGACATCAGACTCGAGGGTTGTAAGAATAAGAAATACGCCAAGTATCTTCCAGACACGAGTATCGTGATAGTTTTCCATAACGAGGCGTGGACCACTCTGCTGCGGACGGTCTGGTCCGTGATAAACAGGTCTCCCAGGTCGCTGTTGAAGGAAATCATCCTCGTGGACGACGCGAGCGAGCGTGGTACGTTCTCATCGCATTCTTAAACAAGCATAACGTGCGTGACGAGCGTCAATGTTTTTACTGTTTCTAGTGTAAATTGAGTCTCAATTCCTGTATCGCGTAACAGCGAACGATCAATGCAATTGTATGTTTAAACGAAAGAAAATATAAACATCGATACCGTATCAATATAGAAATGCAAGAATCATAGCTGTGAAACTTGGATCGTAATAACCGGTGGAATTTTATTTTCTAGAGCACCTGAAACAAGATTTAGAAGACTACATAGCCACGCTACCTGTCCCTACGTATGTGTATCGCACTGAAAAAAGGTCGGGCCTGATAAGAGCGAGACTTTTAGGAGCAAAGCACGTCAAGGGACAAGTAATCACGTTTCTAGACGCCCACTGCGAGTGCACCGAGGGTTGGTTGGAGCCACTATTATCAAGAATCGCGAACGACAGGCATACTGTTGTCTGTCCGATCATAGACGTAATCAGCGACGACACCTTCGAGTACATCCCGGCCAGCGACATGACCTGGGGAGGTTTCAATTGGAAATTAAACTTCAGATGGTATTACAGCATTACGACGTTACAACGCCATGAATTTTACGTTCCTATTTTAGTCGAAATAGTTACATCTCTCTTGTTTTTTAAAAAAAGGACACACACGAAGGAAATTTGAGTTGCAAATATGAAAATCTACATATTTTGCAAGTCATGAATAGTTAGATTGGCATATATAGTTAAATCCGCTTGAAATATTAAAACTATCGATCCATACTGACATATATATTATTGACATAAATTCGTATTTCCGTGAAATTACGATAGTTTCATAAATTCAGTGATTTTTAAGCTATCATACTCATAAATTTAATACTTTTCGTTCTAGCTCAATTGCATCTACATATAACGATCTGAAATATAATCAATAATAATCTGTCTCTTTCTCTCCTTCATGTATAATTACGAGCTGTCGAGTTTACAAATTTACGGTTTCCGCAATATTCACCACAAACGTGCACATGTACTATGTTTATTGTTAAATTAAATTAAATTTATCTATAATTAATTTCGAAATTCTGAAACTGAAACAAAACGCGTTGGCAGTCTCTCAAATTATATATTAGTGCCATGTTTTATGCGTTTGTGATATCTAATTTTTTTTTCGTTTTAAACAAAATATTAATATTATGTTAATTTTGCTCATAAGGTACAGAGTCGCGCAGAGAGAAATGGACAGGAGGAATAGCGATAGAACGGCACCGCTACGAACACCTACTATGGCCGGTGGATTGTTCTCTATTGATAAAGAATACTTCTATGAGTTGGGTGCATACGACGAAGGCATGGACATCTGGGGTGGTGAAAATCTTGAAATGAGCTTCCGGGTAAGCATTCTTTCAGATACAATAAAGAAAATTGCCAATTTAACACGATTATCCACGAAAATTTTGGTATAGCATGAGCTTGTATCAAAATCACGTAATAAATGGATAAATAATCTAATTTAAGAAATTAACAATGATTATTTATAAATATAAAGGAAAGAAGCCCAAAACGTTGCCGATTTTATGCTAATACTCTAATTCTATTTTATGTGTAAATTAATTTGTAGGATTCTCTGCATCCTCGTTACGAAAAACGAATCATTCCTAATATCCATTAGTAATAACTCTTACCTCTAGCTTATATTAGAGATAACTACAGTACATGACTATTAGGATATTTGACGAAGAGTTTTTAAAGGGTCTTCAAAGGGTATTCTCGTACAAACTTCCATTGTTATATGTGAAGTCATAAGTGCCTTGTAGGTGTGGCAATGTGGCGGAACGTTAGAAATCAGTCCGTGCTCACATGTGGGACATGTATTCCGGGACAAGAGTCCATATACATTCCCTGGTGGTGTCAGCAAGATAGTCCTGCACAATGCGGCCAGGGTAGCCGAAGTCTGGATGGATGAGTGGAGAGATTTTTACTATGCCATGAATCCAGGTTAGATAATCAAGTGTATCGTTTAATTAATTTCTCTCCAATGTTGTTGTACTAAACTGCGCTAAATGATGCCATTATTATGCACATTAGTTAAATATCCCATACACGGTACACCATTAGAATTCAAACGTGTTATCTATTACAAATTTTCGTTTCTCAAAATTATTCAGTATATATAAACACATATACATCCGATGTAATTAAAAAAGTTCTTGAAAAATTTGTTAGAATTAAATGCATTTATTTCACTGCTAATTAGCATTGTTTCAAAATTTCCATGTAGCTGGTATTCATATAGCGCTTACCTAAAGCAATGACGTCATTTAAAGCATTTTTCGAAACTGCAGTATTATATTCTATAATAATATAACGTTATGTTATATTATTGAAACAAACTCTATATAACATATCTGACGGGTATCTGATACAAGCCATTTATATTACACTCTCACTCATGAAATTATTACAATTCACATAGCCATGTGAATTGCAGTTGTTTTTGAATGCATTATTTCCTCGTTAACAAGTTGTTTCTCCATTTAACAAATAATTAATAACAGTTTTGCGCGCAATCCTACATTTTTATAAAATGGTTTTTAACATTACCTACACATATATACACAAAGGTATACCATAAATTAGTTAATTGTCTTTTGTATGTGTTATGCACATTATAATTTATATGTGTATTTACTAATATTTCATACATAATACACCTCAGTAGTTGCATATATTATATTACTAATATCTAAACTAAAACCAAGATCTCTAAATACTGAAATTATCCTCGGAATCTCCGCAATTGCTGCCGTCAAAGTACTTTACTCCAATTTATTTCTTTAATCGACCAAACAATAAGTACACTTCTGTACGAGGTACGGAATTACGGAATAGCCACAGGCACTAAACATGAACATTGAATGAACATTTCAGATATATTTTATTTCTATGTCTCGAAACGAATGCTGGTGTAGTCTTAACCACTCATCCATCCAGCCGACTAACCAATTGAAAATTGCGCTTGCTTTTAATGGAATTCTCTTATCAGACCATATTATAGGTGCCGCAAGAGAAGAGTTTCTAAATCCACCGTGAGGCGCAGAATATGATATTTGCCATGTGTTGTTCTTTTTCTTTTTGTCTCTTATCGTGTTACTATCATTTGTAACTGCTAACACACTAACAGAACTGAGTTGGTTAGATATGGATGTGTGGTGGGACATTGGAAATTGCGACATGCTCGCACGTCGGGCATGTATTCCGTAAGTCAACCCCGTATACCTTCCCGGGCGGTACGAGCAAGATAGTCAACCACAACAATGCGCGGCTCGCAGAAGTTTGGTTGGACCAATGGAAGTACTTCTATTACAACATTAATCCAGGTAGCACTAACACTGGCGTATCTCGCACAAAGAAAAAAAAGAGAGTCTATAGCTGAATCTCTGTGCATCTCTTTCTATGCATTGGTTGCTTTGCGATGCAGCATGCTTTGGAAGGTCTGCATGTCTCTTTACCAATTATTTTTGTTTACGGCTTCGGGTGCTCACTGTCTCTATCAGATACCCGTTAACATTTATTTAAAACATCATTGCTATTACGTTCTCTCTCGACACTGTAATGTTACTTAATAATCCATTAGACAACGATATGGGTATAGTATAATAGACGAGAACGATAGTGCCAATAAGATATGTAGAGGTGTACTTGGAGAGTAAAAAATAAGTCACGCATGGCATTAAGGGTTCTATGTGATACTATTATAATCAAAAGGTTATTGTTAAAGGGAGATATTCTATTAGAGTGACAGATATACAGGATGTTTCAGGACTTCTGCATCAAACTCTGAGGAACGATAGGTCTCGCAGAAAGGATCATTTTTTGTCAAGTAACCCATGTTCTCTGACGCGTCGTTTAGGTGCTACGCGACCGCGAAAGTTTAGGTGACATTTATTACAATTATGAAAAGAATTCATCTACGTAGGTACATTGGTTCCTCTTCCATTTCTCCTAGCCTCCCCGTAACACATTATCATGTCAGAGAGTTCAGTCAAATCAAAAACATCCATCCTTGATTGATGATTGTAAGTGATTGCGGCCAGGAATCGAATACGTACACAGACGTAGGATAGGGACGAGGAAAAGGGATCATGGCTTGGTTAATGTAACAATGTAAACATAAACATAAAGAGATTCGAAGAACATATAAACATCAACAGAACCAATATACCTACGTAGATGAATTCCTTTCATAATTGTAATAAATGTCACCTAAGACCTTCGTGATCGCGTAGCATCTAAACGACACGTCAGAGAACATGGGTTACTTGGCAAAAAATAATCCTTTCGCGAGACCTATCGTTCCTCAAAATTTAATGCAGAGGTCCTGAAACACACCCTGTATAAGTAACATGAATACGAAGTATATACGTATTCATAGCAGTTTCCTAATTGACAATATATGTACAAAATTACTCAGATATAAAAATTTCGATGAAGCACAATACATCTCTGCACGCTACATTTGCAGATGTATGAAACAGTTATTGTGTATGTGTGTATATATAAATCAATACCACTTCATAAACTTCTTTACATCTTTCAGATTTCCAGAAAAAATGCGTTGCATAATTGCACAATTATTTTTTAGGTGCAAGCATATACATTAATGTATCATACAATATACCATGGTCGCAAATTTCTTTATTTTTAGCACAAAATTCTCTGACAAATCTTCTTTTCAACCAATTTATATGCAAGCACAATATGTAAAAATATGTGTAAATAGGTTCTTCGTTTGTAAATGTTGTAGCGCTACAGAAAATCAATTTTTTTAGGGGCGCGAAACGTCGACGTCGGTGATGTTTCCGAGCGGAAAAAACTCAGAGAGCGACTGAAATGCAAAAGCTTCAGATGGTACTTGGAGAAAATATACCCAGAATCGCCAATGCCGCTAGATTATTACTATCTCGGCGACGTGAAAAATGTTGAAACGCAGACCTGTTTGGATACTATGGGCAGAAGAACAGGGGAAAACGTCGGAATTAGTTATTGTCACGGATTAGGTGGTAATCAGGTTTGTATTTATCTTTGATACTGAAGTAATTCATACGTTTTGATGGAAATAAAAAAATGATTGTTTCTACTTTGAATATTATTAAATGTTATTTCTGACGAAAACTGTGTTATCCAGGTATTTGCTTATACTAAGCGGCAACAGATAATGTCCGACGATATGTGCCTTGATGCAGCTAGTCCACAAGGTCCAGTAAAGATCGTACGATGTCATGGCATGGGTGGTAATCAAGCATGGGTTTATAACGATGAGGTAAGAAACGTGAAAACAGAGAAAGAAAGATGCCTAAATATACAGGGTGTATCAGAATACATGTAACAAACTTCTAGGGTATGTAGGGGGTAAAGTAGACTAACTTTTAATAAGGAACTCATATCCGGAAATGTACCGTTTGCGAGCTGCAGACTGAAACTGTTGGTATGTTCAGTAATAGGAATAATTCTCATAATAACTTTATTTGCTTACATTGCATTATTGCATTACAAAAATGTTTAGCAATGTCAAAACAGATGGCTACAATATTTACTCATAATGACGACCACCAACTCCGATGCAAGCATTGCACCTGCGAAGCATGTGTTCTGGTATACTCTTTCAAAAATGTTAGGCGTCACTTGGATTTCTTGCGCTGCGGCCAGAATGACGGTCGTCATTATGAGCAATTATTGTAGCCATCTGTTTTGACATTGCTAAACATTTTTGTAATGCAATGTAAGCAAATAAAGTTATTATAAGAATTATTCTTATTACTGAAAATACCAACAGTGTCAGCAGCTCGCAAACGGTGCGTTTCCGGACATGAGTTCCCTATTAAAATTTGGTCTACTTTGAACCCCCTATATACCCTAGAAGTTTGTTACATATATTCTGATACACCTTGTATAAAAAAAGCAGATACCTATAGATATAAAGAAAAAAGATGAAATTATGAAACGTAATAGTTTCAATAAATGCAATTAGTATTGATATATGCCATTTCTTTTAGACTAAAATGATTAGACACACAAACACGGGTTATTGTTTGTCAAAACCCCACTCGGGCGATGCGTCGCAACCCGTCTTGGCGCAGTGCGAAGTCAGCAACAGCGGCCAAAAATGGATCATGCGTAGCAAATTCAAATGGCAAGCCAGCTAATACGAATTGACTTTAAACGCCAGATCTATACGCAATATTTGTTAATATGTTTAATAAATGATAATTGATGGACTGATAGCAAAGGACTTCCCAAGTGCGCGTACGAGAAGAGAGAATGAAGTATTATAACCAGTGGCGAAGAAACGATTCAATATCACAATGTAATGTGTACGTCAAATGAATTGACAGTGCGCGAGGAATCGACTCTCGTCGGAATTGCGTCAGAAATCGTAGTTAAATAATTAGATTCTACAGGATTTATTTACCATTGATAAAGCAGTATCGAAAATTTACTGCCATTCCTTGTGGTACGGTCCTTACGGTACGCCTTGATCAATGCACAATAGTGACAGAGATGAATTTCTCTGATCGCGTGTGAACATAAGTGATACTAAACGACGAACAGAGTGAACTCCTTTTCTTCTTTCCTGGCTAGGAAGCAGTAAAGAAGGAATCATATCAGACCACTGTTATAAATAATTGTTAATACAAAAGAGAGACATATTTGATAATTTCGGATGAGTGCAATGACGAATGATTGACCGTTAAATCGATACGCAACGAAATGAAATGTGAATATGCTAGAAATGCATCGCGAGATGACGGAGTGAATGCTGGAATGTCAGTGAAGTCGATGTGACGCTACCGATAATAATATAGAAAAATTATTACTGTACAATCCATTTAATAACTAGGGAAGAGCACTGGATCTTTTTATATTCATGTTTCTAATAGTTCCTCGTTGCATCTCGTTCGTATAATTTAATTGTTACGCGTCGTTTCGTGCAAAGAATGTACTTATCAGAATTCATAGCAATATATAGAATTCATCAGGTTTTAGTTAGATGCATACAATTATTAACTCTCGTTAAATTTTATTACGGAGACATATAATGCAGTTTTAATGCAGATGTACCAGAGTGTCTTCCATATTTTAATGATAGCAGATTTTTCGGACATAATCAGCTATTGCGCACATTTGCGAATTATTAACTACTTCGCTGAACGATGTTTAATTTGCGAATCAATATGCGATGGAACATGTCATAAATTGTTTAAAGGAAAACAATTTTTGAGCATGATGCATTTAAAGCGCAATTACTCACAGATTAAATAACGAATTTAACTAAAATGTAACAACTGCTGAATTTATGACTGTTCATGTAAAAATTAACTGAACAAAATATCTTCCATTTTTTAATCCTGGCACCTTTCTCTTCGACATCATAAGTTGCAATAGAATTTTTTTATTCTGATCCTTCGAATAATTATAAAAATTACATCTCTTGCTCAATGTAAAAGATTCTCAAATCTGCTATTGAAAACAAGAAATTTCTGCAAGTTTACACTCCTGTGAAATAACTTCCGACACAGCTTTAAGACCTTCCTTATCTGTATCTGCTATTGAATGACGAATATACTCATTATTCTTATGTAATCCAAAAGAATGTTATGGTGATGGTGCAACGTTAATAGCTTGATACATTTGTCTTCTAAGACTGTGGTATTTATTTTTGTATAGAATACAAATTGACTTATATGTTGAAATAAGCAATGTGTCAGTCCATTTAGATAGCTGATAAAATATTCGATCGCGATCGAAAAACGATAGTCAATAGTACTTCTTTGCAAATACATCATTCCTTACAGGCTGATTTCATGAAGAATGCTATTATTAATATGAATAAAATTGCTAATGAACAATTTCCATTTTTAATCATTTGCTCAACGAATAATAATGTTTCTAGCTTCACAGCTCAATCGATTATGATGATACGAAAGGACAATTTCTATTATTATAATAGCCTGAACTGCGTAAGCATGATCTTTTAAAGACAATAAAATTATTTGTATATCTACATTATTAAGTTTGTATAACGCATGTCTCTATAATACTAATATAATAATTTAAAACATCTTTAAAATAAGTAAAATTTGTAAAAATGAATGTATGCACATTAACATTTAAACCTGACTTTCGTTTCTTTTTTCAGAATGTAATTAAGTTTAACTAAAAAACGAAGCCTCTTGAAAAGTAATTTATTTATAGTTGTTAAAATTGTACCTTATAAGTATTCTATAGAATCTTATAAAATAACTATATGATCAATACAATTACATCTTGTTAGAATAAATAATTAGTTTCGTTACACATATGTGAAATGTTGGTACCATTATTTTAATATTTATAAAAAATTCCTGATTAATAAATGCAAAAGTTCAATTATAGTTTCATTGCCATGTTTCATTCTTCTTGATACTCGTTAAAACAACTTTTTTGTATGCTTAAATAATTTATATTTCATTAACAATAAAAGAATAAAGTAAGATAATCATAAATAACGCAAAAATGTAGATAAACTTAACGAGAAAAACTGAAGTATTAATTTAATAAGATTAATAGTAATATCAATCTAATAAAATGTAATTATAAATGTATTATCATGATTGCTCCAATCAATTAAAAACAATTGGTTCACATTAAATAAAATCACAGTATAAATTGTTAAAAAGATATTTATTACATTTACTGTTCTTTAACTTCACGCAATCTACGTACAGCTGATCTTACTGAAGCAGCGGCCGTCGTGGAATATACCCACGCACCACCAGCAACTGTCCTCTTGCATCGTTTGCAGGACCAGATCCCTACAACGCTGCGTTTCATCGCCTCCTGTTAGAAAATAGAAATAGTATAGTATAATACATAGTTTAATAATTTCTCATACATTTTAACTACATTAAATTAGGTCCGTTTTCTGTTCCTGAATTGCTGCATTAGTTCACAGTTTATCTTTTTTACTCCACATTGGAAGGAAAAAGATAAACTCTGAACTAGTGCAGTAGTTCAGGAACAGAAAACAGACCCATTATTAAATAACGTCCATATAAAAGATTTATGATAAAAATATAGTAAAGAGAATCTATTACACCAAAATTTTAATTTTAAAAAGTATCAAGCATTGAGAATTTATCTTTCCAATTTATAGTATTGATAAAGCACTATGATTACTTACCTTACCACAAAAGGAGCAAGTATACTTGCTGTGTTGGGTAATTTCCATTTTTTTGACCATTTTCCTAAGGGAAGCACCGTAACGGGTGCCATATTTACCGGTGATTCCAACCTTCTTCGTACGTTTCGCCTGTTAAAATTCAAGTAATTTTAGAATCTCTGCACATAATTTCAATGGCATTAAACATCAGGAATATATAATATAATTAAATAGCAAAGAACACTTTCAAAACATAACCTCGTTGTAGGGTTAGATCCCCCACAGGCACGTAATGTTGGCGTTTTACGATAAAATATATGCACGAAGAATTTCTCGAAAACAATTATTCTTATTTGGTGATCGACATTATGTAGATTTCATCAAGATTTAGTACGTAAGATTCGATAAAACATCTTACCATTTTGGACAAGTAGAGAACGTTCTCGTAAAGAACCGGAAAAAGGTTACCTCGCACAGCGTCGTGCAACGTCGGAAGTTAGCTGAAAGGAAATGAATGCATCGAATAGTGACGAATTTCAAACTTGCGCGGGAAAGACTTGAAGTTAATGGCAAATATTTCCATTATCTACAAACATTGTTGTATATCATGAATTATGGCTACGTTCCAAAAAACTCTACTCTGATAACTAAAACTCTATAATATACGTAACGTAAACTATAGATTTTTAGTTACTGTTGTATGTTTTGAAACGCACCCTATATCATCTATCTTCTGAAGAAAATACTTTGTGTATCTCAACTATTAAAAATGTAAGTAAAAAGGTAAATAACGTAATAAAATATTAAATGTATAATTATTATAACAAATTATTCTGTACATGTAATCCAATCTTCTCAATAAATAGTAACAAAAAGATATTTTTTATTAAAACAAAATACAAATTTGTCAAACTTAAATATATAGTACAATTTAACAAAATTTTAACAGAGTTTTTAATTTGGCTTATATTGAAATCAAATTTAATACTCTAGTATTATAATTATTAGTATTATAATTTTCGTTTCGTTACATACACATTAGAGTTGAGTGATTTTTGAACCTCATGTCAGACATGGATTTTTGGAAAGAGCGCGAAAAATGATGAATTTTGGTTAAAAGAAAAAAAAATTTAATGAAAAAGTACCCCCCGTAAAAATCAGTGAAAATTGAAAAAAATTCGATATTTTTCGTTTCTATTTCATTTCAATATATCTGTCCGGTTAGTTTAGATTAGTTACAATTTTTTCTTAATTAACATTTAATTATGATTTTAAATATACTTAAAGGTTACACACACAATTAAATTTTAATATTATAATAAAAAAGGATTCAAGACTAATAATAATAATAACTTTTTGTGTAAGTGTCCGGATATACGTACATATACATGTCCAGTCACTGGGACATTTATCTTATATATTTTATGAGAAATATGAATGAATACGATATTTTCAGAAATTAACGGCGCTAAAGCGAATTTTTCAATTTTCACCGATTTTTACGGGTGAAGTCCAGTTGCGCACAGAATAAATCGGACACAGATTGAATGAATCGGCTTCGCCCCTCCCCCTGCATCGCCGCATTAAAAAAATAAGTATATTCTACCTGCTTCAACCGCGGAGATATTAAACTAAAATGCCTAGACGTTGTTTTATTGATAAAATACTACTATGTCCGATTTATTCTGTGCGCAACTGGGATCACCCCATTTTTACGGGGGGGGGGGTACGTTTTCATTAAAATTTTTTTTCTTTTAACCAAAATTCATTTTTCACGCTCTTTCCAAAAATCCATGTCTTTTGACATGGCGTCAAAATGGAGTCAAATCGCTCCACTCTATACACATATACATATATACATATATACTCACATGCATATCTTGAAAAAATCATGTAGTATAGCTTTTAAACTATTGTAAGATAAAAAGGCAGATTGCATTATATACTTGAAATATACTAGAAGTAAAAGTTAAGTGAGATTATGGACACATGTTTGCACATATGGTAGAAATGGCCGTCGCTAATTCAATTTTATTTAAACCGATGTTGACCGACACGGCGGATTATCGACGAGTTATCTAACACAGGAACGTACACACAGACGTATTGCAAGCGCATATTTTTAAATAGTAAATAGTCTTCGTATCTCGAGTTTATAAAGTATTTCTACTCGACTTTTCCAACAGCTTTGTTTATTTTTCGAAAACGGTCCCCGTTATCAAAATTCTGCGGTCGTTAAAAAATAATGCCTTAACTCAATCTTCAAATCTCTTTGCAACGATGAATCAATCGACAGACTATCGACTAATGTCCATTTCTATCAATGTGAATTAACGGTCCGGTAAAAAATTTTTCATACATATATAAAATTTGTATACTATATATAAACTTATATAAACATGTATAAACATATATAAACATATATAAACATATATATAAACATATATAATCATATATAATTATGTATGAAAATAAACATATATAAACATATATAAACACATATATAAACATATATAATCATATATAATCATATATAATTATGTATGAAAATAAACATATATAA